>WBNQ01086804.1:14011-41280 GCA_013401375.1 Spizella passerina
TTTCTTTGGTCCAGTTGATAAAAACTGCAATTCTTCAAGTTAGAAAAAATAGATATATTTTAAAACTAATTTTTATTTAAGAGCAACAATTAGCTGTGCTTTAAAAATCTGCCTAAGTATTTAGCATGAGAACCTTAATGAGGATTTTTAATTCCTGCCACAGAACAAGTGACCAACTCTGATCAAGTGCCAGTTGTTGATGAATTCACTGCAGGAGTACAGAGTGCTGTTTATTTGAGTTCTAATGTGCTTTATTAAGCATAAATCTCGCTGCTTTTACAAATTTCCTTTCTCTTTGCCAGACCACCAGTATTCCAACAGCCTGTCATATTCCTTGGTGCAGATGTAACTCACCCTCCAGCTGGGGATGGGAAGAAGCCTTCCATTGCTGCAGTGAGTGAATTGTGTCCTGCTCTTTCCCCCCAGCTCCCTCCTGCTGCTCAGCTCTAATGCATTTTATTGCTTTCAGTCCTTTTGTGGTCCATTGCTTCTGATTGCCTAATTATAGCATTATAAATTATTTTTCTGCAGGAATTTACTGAAACTTCAGAGAGCTTGCTCTGATGCTAATTACTTAAATGTGTGTATTAGCTTGTAAAATGCCTGAGTTGCTGATACACAGAGGAGCTTTTTTGGGAGCTGATATTTATTAGCAGGCTGATAATGAGCTGGTGCATGTTTAAATCTGCTTCTTCAGCACTTAAAAATGTTCAGAATTTCTTCATTGCTGATAGGGAACTAGGCTGGCTCAGCTGTGGTTTCTGGGGACTCAAGCTTCCANTTTCCAGACAAGAAGGATCCTGGCTTCTTTACAAACACCTGATCAGGGGCTCCCTGTCCCTGGGCACCATCCCTGCTCTCTGGGGTAGATGTCAGGGTGGTTACCCAGGACAGTCCCACCTTATCTCTAAATGCTAAATAGACTAGGTTTATCAGCAACAGCAGCCACTTTATGATATCAGCATCTAGAAAAAAATTTGAACCCTTTGAAAGGTGCTGGGGTACATCCAAAGAAATGGATGAAGAATAGGGGAAAAATCTCCCCTGTATTGCTTCCTCACAATGGGCACCATGATTAATGAAACCCCTCAGACACGAGCTTAGCCTGTGATAGTTGTACAGCCATGTGTCCACATGCCAGAGGAAAAAATGCAGGAATTGCTCACCTTATTGACCTGTTGTACAGACTGGGTAACAGCCACAAGTAGCCTTAGTCATAGGATCCATGTTTAAATAAGGAGCTGCAAATGGGAAAAATGTATCCACAACCATGTGGCAGCCAAACCAGGGTAAGTTAGACCACATGGTGCCTAAGGAGGTTTCTGTGTTCACACAAAATTAGGTTACCTAGAAAATATTATTCCTTTTTCATCATTTCCTCTCAATGCCCTGGAGCCCAACACTGGGCACCAAAAACTGCTGGGTTAGGAGACAGGTGTCTGCCAAGGAAGGTGGGAATCTTCCTGGAATGGAAAAGATGACTCCTTCCCTCCAAATTATTGTAACTCTGGGGGCTTTCAGGCAAAGATGTGGGTAAAGGAATAACAGTTTTTTACTAGAATATATAGAAATTATATATATATGTATGTATGTAGGCAAAAAAGCAACAATAGCAGCAATAACAAAACCCAAACGACAACAAAAAATTAACAGAATTCCAAGACACCCAGCTATTTTTTTCTGTCTCTTAAGTACTGTCCATTCATCATCTCTTAGGTAATAAATGGGAAGAAAATTTCCTGAGAGAAAAAAAAAAAACCAATTCAAGAAAAAACAAAAAAAGCCTAATCATCAACATTACATTCCCATTTCTTTTAAAGAAGGTCAGCAAACAGATAAATTAATCTTCTTAACCATGAAATCATTCCCCCGCAAAGAAATTATGGTGGCCCAACCTTTCCTGTTTGAAATTGTTTCATTAAGGGATAGAGTTGAAGTTTAAAACCTGTGTTGTAGTGCTTTGGTGTTCTCTCTTGGGGCAGTGGTTTAATGTCCTAGCCTAAAGATTTGTTTAAAACTTTCAAGTTCAATTAAAAAAAATCTACTTTGCAAGTAATAACTTTGATACCTACTATTTTTGGACTTCCTTACCAAGACTGTTTTTTATTAGGGAAAATATATTTTTTCACAGCATCTGCATATGTGCATACTTATTTATTTTTTCTCAGATGCAATTTGTTACTAAGGGATCAACTTTTACTCTTTTCTTTGGTCCAGTTGATAAAAACTGCAATTCTTCAAGTTAGAAAAAATAGATATATTTTAAAACTAATTTTTATTTAAGAGCAACAATTAGCTGTGCTTTAAAAATCTGCCTAAGTATTTAGCATGAGAACCTTAATGAGGATTTTTAATTCCTGCCACAGAACAAGTGACCAACTCTGATCAAGTGCCAGTTGTTGATGAATTCACTGCAGGAGTACAGAGTGCTGTTTATTTGAGTTCTAATGTGCTTTATTAAGCATAAATCTCGCTGCTTTTACAAATTTCCTTTCTCTTTGCCAGACCACCAGTATTCCAACAGCCTGTCATATTCCTTGGTGCAGATGTAACTCACCCTCCAGCTGGGGATGGGAAGAAGCCTTCCATTGCTGCAGTGAGTGAATTGTGTCCTGCTCTTTCCCCCCAGCTCCCTCCTGCTGCTCAGCTCTAATGCATTTTATTGCTTTCAGTCCTTTTGTGGTCCATTGCTTCTGATTGCCTAATTATAGCATTATAAATTATTTTTCTGCAGGAATTTACTGAAACTTCAGAGAGCTTGCTCTGATGCTAATTACTTAAATGTGTGTATTAGCTTGTAAAATGCCTGAGTTGCTGATACACAGAGGAGCTTTTTTGGGAGCTGATATTTATTAGCAGGCTGATAATGAGCTGGTGCATGTTTAAATCTGCTTCTTCAGCACTTAAAAATGTTCAGAATTTCTTCATTGCTGATAGGGAACTAGGCTGGCTCAGCTGTGGTTTCTGGGGACTCAAGCTTCCAGAAAACACAAAATGTGCAATAATCTCTTGGAAATGGACTTCTTAAATGCAGAGAATGGTCTTTAGCTTATGTTATGTCAAACGCCTGTAGTGGTCGCTCAGGATTGTTTAATAATGAAGTTCTTTTTTGATGTTATGTATCAGTTTTGAAAAGTTACAAAAGTTTAGATAAAACCAGGTGGAGATGTGTGGTATTTTCGGGGACCCCCGTTGAGGGGAGGAATGGTGAATCTGACTCCATGTTCTTAGAAGGCTAATTTATTATTTTATGTTACTATATTATATTAAAGAATACTGTACTAAAACTCTACTAAAGAATAGAGAGAGGATACTTACAGAAGGCTAAAAAAGAAAAACTAAGGAAAGCTCATGACTCTCTCCTCCAGAGTCCGACACAGTTTGGCCATCATTGACCAATAAGTAAAAACAACTCCCATGTTGGATAAACAATCTCCAACCACATTCCAATGCAGCAAAACACAGGAGAAGCAAATGAGATAATATTGTTTTCCTTTTTCTCTGAGGCTTCTCAGCTTCCCAGGAGAGAAATCCTGGGCAAGGGGATTTTTCAGAAAATATGACGGTGACAGAGATGTCCTCACTTCTTTAGCTTTTTATTTGTTTATTTTTAAGTCCCATGCCACTTTTACAGGATATGGATGTTAATGTTTCATTAACAGAAAAATCCCTTCCCTTGATAAAGGGTGTGGATATTTCTGTGGTCCATCACCATTTCAGGCTTGGTGTCCCAGAATTCCAACTCCTGTGCAACAGTCTGAATTATCTTAATGACTTCATGGTATCAGTGCTCCAAAGTGTATTTGAGTTTTTAAGTGCCTGTAGGTGCAAACAAGAAATGAGTCTTTAAGATTTAAAACAAGTTTTCTTTTTCAGCAGGTTGTGCTGCCACAGGTGAACTAAACCCAGAGCTGTTTCCAAGCACATTTTAATTTCAAATACATCATTGCCAAGCCAACCACTCAGTGTTCAAAACAGTGCATTTATCCCTTGAAATAACCTTTATTTTAGTGCTCTCTGGTTTGATGCCAAGCATGTTTTCCAGGTTGTGGGAAGCATGGATGCTCATCCCAACCGTTACTGTGCCACGGTGCGGGTGCAGCAGCACCGCCAGGAAATCATCCAGGACCTGGCTGCCATGGTCAGGGAGCTGCTGATCCAGTTCTACAAATCCACCAGGTTCAAACCAACTCGAATCATCTTCTACAGGGATGGTGTTTCTGAGGGGCAGTTCCAACAGGTGATATTTGTCTTCTTGAAATTCTCATTGTGCAGTTTCGTGGTAGTAATGGAATTTTAAAATTTTACCTCTATGTGATTGGAGTTATAAGAAGTATAAGCTCAACAAATCTTCCCTCAACCAAGCAAGCAGGAGAAGTGTTTGCATACTTTTCATGTGCTTTTGAAAGTAATTTTCCCCTTTAAAATATTTTCCCTGACAGAATTATAAGTGAAAAGTGTAGTTTTAGCACTCAAGTTATGTTCCACATCTGTTTCCTATTTAGGATATATTAGTCAGAGTGTATCCTATAGAACTTGGGCAGTAAAAATAATTATATATTTTTTTAATACAGGATTAATAAATACTGGATTGTCGCAGTCATTTTTATTCTGAGAAAACTCATCCTCTCATATTTATTTTGTTTGCTTGTTAGTACCATATTTTATTAAATACTTTTCTATATATTTTAAAGACATTTATGTACACTTTTCTATACAGTATTTAAGTATGTAAATAAAAGATACAGAATTGAGTTGGCTTCTCAAAATCTAGGGGGAAAAGAGGAAAGGTCACTTGCTAAATTTGAATTGATAAAATAATCTTTGTATGAACTTTTGATATATTCTCGTTTCAATTGTTATTGGTTGTCACTGAATTTTTCATGTACAATTAACCCACAGTCTAAATAATTTCTTTTTGGTTTGTTCCACATTCCTTATTAATGATGTCTGTAGTCCTGCATGGGACTGCACAAAGCTGGGAAGGAGCAGCTGAGCACTTCTGGATTTTATCCCTTGTTCTAGTCTGAAAAATAATTAGTCTGTTGTATTCAGCAGCCTAATTAAATGTTCATTTATATTTGGTAGTTAGAGATTTTGTCATGCAGGTTATTAGTCTGAGCCTCGTGATTGGAGCTGAACAAATCTGGAAGCAGCTTTCTCCTGGCTCAGGAAACTGCTGATGTAATTTGCCCTCATGAGGGGAAGAAATTGAGATTTGGTCCTGAAAGCTTTGATATCTCACTACTCTGAGTGACCATGAAAGAAGAAACATGATAAATTATCTGTAGATAAATAAGAGGAATTTGTATGATGGCAGTGGTTCATGCTGATCCCACCTCTTTGTGTGTGTGCCTCAGGTTCTCCACCACGAGCTGCTGGCTATCAGGGAGGCTTGCATTAAACTTGAGAAGGATTATCAGCCTGGCATCACATTCATAGTGGTGCAGAAAAGGCACCACACCAGACTCTTCTGCACGGATAAAAACGAGCGGGTACGTTCTGCTCGGGACCCAGAGCTCCAGCAGGCAGCCAAGTCACCAATTCCTGTTCATTTGTGGTACTTTGTGGGGGGAGATCAGACTCCCCAATTTGATTTTTGGTACTTTCTGTGTGAAGAGGAGACTCTTCAAGAGCTGTTGCTGAGAATGGAGAGTTCCTCATGGCAAAGATTTGGCTTTCCATGTTCTTTTTCCTTCTGTGAGGCTTCTCTGTGGGAGCACTTGGACCCCACCAGGCTTCAAGGCAATAATTAGTAACTCCCAAAGCTGACATGAAGGTGGTTGTTATATTAATAAATGCTGTGGTTACAAATGTTAGATTGTTTGAAAGTAAAGAGTATTTTGACATTCTGCTTTGAAGAGATTTTGAGGGAAGAAGTGGCCTGTCTGACAAGGAAGGATTGCCCCTTGCAGGTATAAACAGGAAAAAAGTTATTCCTGTTCTGGAGTGGGAAGGTGAAAAGAATTTGTCAAGTCAGTTGCAGGAAATTCTTTTTACATTATTCAGAAAACCAAAATTTTTAGGTAATTTCTAAGAAGATTTTGCAGCTTATCTCTTTTTTTCTTTCTCCATAGTAGAGGCACTGCAGATTTTCAGTTGGAACAAAATTTCAGTTTTGCACATTCTTCTTCACTTTCTGCTTTTTATAGATCTTTTTCTTGTGCTTGTTTTCCTGGCTACACAGTTGAAAAAAAAAACCAAAACCCTTTGTGTTGTGCCTCAGTCTTTGCATTTCCTGTTTACACAGGTTGGGAAAAGTGGAAACATTCCAGCTGGTACCACAGTGGACACAAAAATCACCCACCCCTCAGAGTTTGACTTCTACCTGTGTAGTCATGCTGGGATTCAGGTAAGGCATTTTGTGTGGCATGGTAACTGTTTGTACTAAACTACTTTATCAGATGGCTTTTTGTCAAGATGAAAGTGCTTTTCAGAGGTAAAATTTTGAGAAACACAGCCCTATCAGTAAAGGGGCAGGGATTAGTTTGATAGGCAGCAAGGAAGGAGTTTGTTTGCCTTTTAAAGGAAAAACCAGCTGGAACGTGTTGAGCTGCTGCCCGTGGCTTTTGAGGAATCAGCCATTTCACTGCAGCTCCCAGCAGAGGTTGGAAGCTCAGGAGATGTTTGGCAATGCTGATGAGCTGTGTGCTCTGGCTGCAGGGAACAAGCAGGCCCTCTCACTACCACGTGCTGTGGGATGACAATCGCTTCTCATCGGACGAGCTGCAGATCCTCACCTACCAGCTGTGCCACACCTACGTGCGCTGCACGCGCTCCGTCTCCATCCCTGCCCCCGCCTACTACGCTCACCTGGTGGCCTTCAGAGCCAGGTACCATCTGGTGGATAAGGAGCACGATAGGTGAGTTCAGAGTTTTGCACTTTTGCAGAATTGGAAGGCAGTGGGGCTTGTTGATTGATTCTGGGGTCAGTGGTGTCCTCAGCAGTTTGAGGATGGGTTTGCTCTCACTTGTGAATTTTGCCGCTGAAACAAAGCAGTAGTTTCCTGTATGTGCTGTTTGCTGTTTCAGAACCTCAGTGGTGCTTTGGTCAAAGATTAATTACCCTTATTCTGTTCAGAAGAAAGTAATGATGCAGAAACCTGCGCCAGGAGAGGCAGAGTAAATAGGGTGTCACTATAGGACACAAAACAACACGATCTGCACACACACTGCTGCTCTCAAGGTGAAAAAAGGGGAGTTTATTTTCTGACTCCAACATTTATAGATTTCCAAAAGTGACAGTGGACTGGAGGGTGACAGTGCCACCTCTCCAATGACACTGGACACACCAACAGTCCATCAAATTTCTCCTCCTCCATAAAAGAATGCAAAACAATGAGTTATTTACAGAAAGTGTGTGAGAAAGTTTGTTACAAGAATGTAAACATCAGAAGGCTTAAAAAATCAGGGCAATAATAGGGTTTCTCTTCTCCCCCAACCTGTTGGTTTTTGTTTCCCCCCCTCCCTTCTCTTTCAGTGCTGAAGGCAGCCACACTTCTGGCCAGAGCAATGGCAGAGACCACCAAGCACTTGCCAAGGCAGTCCAGGTGCACCAGGACACGCTGCGCACGATGTACTTTGCTTGACACCTTTTCATGTTCCGCGGCTCCGGACAAGGCAGAGTTGGATTCACACCAGACCAGCTGCACTTAGACCAACAGATGCCCCAGCCCAGGGACAGCCAGCAATGAGTGATGCATCTTTTTTCCTTTCTTTCCCATTTGCAAGGAAGCCTTCCGTCCAGAATTTCAGACTTGATCACAAACTGCGTTCTTGTACCGAACCCCGCTGTTGTCGGAAATGTGGTTTGCCAAAAATCTCTGAGCTGCTTGGTATAAAACAGACCCAGATTTTATAATTAAATCAAGAGCTGCAATCTCAGGGCTTAGGGAAGATAAACAAAAAAACCAAACCAACAACCCAACCTACAAAACTCATTATTCAGTTTGCTGTTCATTGAGTTGCTTTTGATAATTTGGAAAGATTTAATTCATACTAAGGTTTGATGAGCTAAAACGCTGTGAATCAGCTTTTAGTACAAAGGAAAGCAAAGCATTTTTTGAGTATTTATGAAGCCTTGATTATTCTAGATGCATTTACAAAATTTTTATTTTCCAAATAAGAGCGTGACAAAATTCTGGTTTCTAATTGTCTTATAAAGATTATTCTCAGATTATTCTCTGTGTGTCTAAGGACAAATGTATTTTCTGAAGCTTGTTCTTGAATGTTTTTTATCGTGCTGCATTTTAAAATGTTTTTCATAGACTAAAGATGAACTTAAAAAAAAAAAGAAAATAGTAAACCTGTACCTAAGCTTTTAATAGCTCCAGTTAGATTGGCAGAAGAAAATGTGCCATTTAAAAAAATTTCTAAAGATTTTTTTTTAAATCATACTGACAGCTAACTTTAGGATTTGTCATACAGGACTGTGACACTTACTTTCCAAAGTCTCTAAAGAATACGGGTCTGTGGTGATAAATACAGTACAATCCTTTTTCACTGTTGTTTGAGTTAATGTAAATTTTATATATGTTTCACAGTATTAATGTGATAGACTAGATGCTATTATTTATTTTTATTTACTAAGGAGTGCTCATTATACTTCTGTTAACATATCAAGAATGCTTTGAACTTAGTAAGTAAGATCCTTTTTGTGGGGACATTACTCTTCAAATGCAAAAAAAAAAATATGCAATTGGTGTGGTGAGAGGAGAGAGATGCAGCCAGTGTCTGTTGTAGCTTGGGATTTGCAGAAAGGCTTTTTCAACACAGCAGGATTTACCTCTGCGGTTCAGACGCACACAAGACCAACATCCTACATCCATTCAAGCACAAAACAATTTGTATTTTATTTATATGGTGAGTAGTGGTGAAGCAGGAGCTCTGCTAGAGGAGAGTGGCTCGCTGGAAGTTAGGCACAAGTCAGAGAATGTATGCAGTAAAGATAAAAATTAGGAAACTGAAGTTTACTTAGGGAGGGAAGTGAAGCTCTCTTCATTATGCATAAGATCTGTAGGAAAGGTGAGAGTTTTGCCATTCTCTTAGGAGAAGCATTAATTAAAACTGATAATTATGAGACAGATGCTTCTGTTAGTTTGCACACTGGATTCATAAAAACCATAACACACATGTAAACCATTGCACTAATGACAATGCCATGAGCAGGTTTAGGAGAAAATGGAAAAAGCCCAGAAAGTTGTTTATGCTGACTTGATCTTGTTTGTTTTTCCATGGGATAAGTGAAGTAAGATGCTGAGAGGCAGGTTGGAAAACCTTCATTCTCCTCCACTGATGGATTTTGCTTTGTCTTTTCCCTTTTCTCTGAGCAGCTGCTCAGTCTCTGTTTGGACACTTTTACCTCTGGCCACTGGGATGGGCGAGTAGCTTTAAGCCATGCAGAGCTCTGGGCCACAGAGCAGCTCAGTGCCACCAGGTGGTGTTGGATAAGCTAGAAAATGCCCAACCTTTGCTGCATCAAGACTTTTTTAGGTACATAATTCCAGTTTAGATCTTCACCTTGTAGCAGTGTGTCAGTTGTCAGTGTTTTGTAGGTGAAATGTAAAACCTGTTAATGGAATAATCATATTTGTACTATTCTAATTGGGTGATTAGGCTGCTGGCTCGGAGTGTCTTCTTGGTCATAGTTCTATAAATTCAGATTTGTGTAAATTTGAAGCAAATCCTAGGTAGCATTGTCTGTCTTGCTGTGTGCCAGCGAGGTTGTACCTACCTCCCCTCAAGCTGCAGATCCTCCCCATGGTGGGTGTGTTGCACTTCTCTGTTTCCTTCAGAGCTTTCCTATTTCAGTGAAGATATTCATTTGGCAGAGTTTTATATAAGAATTATTTTTATATGAATTCTTCTTATCAAATAGGATAAAGATCATCCATTTTAAGACATCATTTAACTTATTTGCTGTCTGTTATGCAGAGACCTCTTGGATGTGAAATTCATCCCCCTCTTTCCATGCAGATCTGGGACAGTGGATTTGTTCAGGTGGGGTGGGGAGGGCAGGATCTGTCTTGACCTCAAATCTCATTTCTGAAGCAGCCTGGGACTGCTCTGCATCCTATTTAAGATATTTCGTTTGTGAGAGAAGGAGTTTCAGGCAGGCCCTTCATCTGAGAGTAGCTGTTTGTGGATCCTCTTGGAACAAGCAGAAATTATGTAGCTTTCCTTCCCTACGTATGAAGAACTTGAGATGTTTATGTGCATTTCAGGACATTTTTACCTTTTACAGACCTTTCTAAGCCTCTAATACTGCTAATTCCTTATGCCTTGTGATTCACAGAAAGACTCCACAACTGGTGAAGTTGTAGAGTAGGTCTGTATTTATTTGGTGATGGGCAAATTAATTTCTAACCCTCATGTCTCACTTGTGTCTCCCTCCTTTTCCCTCCCACCAGTGGTGAATTAGTGAACAATTTAAAGCATTAAAAAAAACCAACTAATTAGGTAAATACTTTGTAAAGTACAGCATGCTGGCAGTGCAGCACCTCTCTTTCTGGGAATATTTTTAACATAAATTATATATTCAAGAATATCTCCTGTCCAAAAAAACCTGCCACAAGCACATAAAATCCTAGAATTATTTTTTATTCTGTACCTCCCACATGTCTGGTATAGAACAGCAACATCTCAGGTCAGCACAAAGCTCAAGAAATCTCAGTCTGCCCCAGGCTGTGGTGGAGCAGTGCCAGCTGAGGTCACAACTCTGAGTCTGGGTCACTGTGCAGGTCAGCTCAGCAATAACCAAATTTGTGCCACCCTTGGGCACTTGGGACATTTTCCAGCCTGTGCAGAGGAGTCCCATTGCACAGCCCCCCAAAACAGCATCAGCAAATCTGAAATGCTCCTCTTGGGAGGTGACAAGTACTGTCAAAATACACAAAATACTTTACAGTTTGTCTTTTTCCCCCTGATGTGCAAAATCTAATGCAATAATGAGCTTTGCTTGGTGGTGGAGATTTCTGCTGCAGTGGCTGAACAGAGTCACCAGTGCACTCCATCTGTTCCAGCCCCCAAGAAACAACTGAGCTGATCCTGAGCAGCAAACGTCCTGTGGGAAATGCTGGAGGAAGGTGGATTTGTCTCTGCTTTATGTGAGACAGCCCTATGCAATTTAACACATGTTGTGTATGCACTGATGTACAGAGTGAGGTCACTTGTTTTATTAGAGCTCCTTTTTTGGCTTGGCTTGCTTTAGAATATTTGACTTTGTGAATTACAATCAATGATCTTCCATGTTCCAGAGGCTTTGGCACAGGAATTCCCTTGTTTCTTGATCTGTCAGGTAACAAATCCCTTTGATCTCCATCCAGGCCCCCAGGCAGGGTTCCCTGATTGGAAAAGAAAAAAGGTTGTGAAGGTTTGGCTTTAATTCTGCCTCTCTCAATAACTCCTGCAGCCTTTGTTGTAACAGAGTCTTGTTCTTGTTGGATCATTTTTATAACATCAGACAAGAGGTTTTTCCACAAGGATTATCAAATTAAAACTTCTGGAGAGGAGTTGTGAGGAGTTCAGGGGTTTTTTTCTGAAAAGATTGAAGTTTCTAAGGTGCTTCTAAGTTTTTCTTCCTGACTAAAGGTTTTTGATTAAATAGCAGACTCAGTCAAGTAAGCACCTCTGGTGGCATAAGTAACCCATAAGGGACTTTTTTTTTTAAATATATCTTTTACTCATTAACTAAAAGAATGTAAAAAGAGTTCTCAGTATTTTCCACATTTGAGACCAGTGTCATTAAACTCGCTTGTTTTCCTGTTTTTTTAATACTCTTCTCCTACCATAGTATCTCTCTTTGTGTGGCTTTCCCCATTCCTAATGCAGGGCAGTCCTTTGTTTTTTACTTTTATATTCCATTTGGTCACATGCTTCTTGATGCACACATGCCATCTTTCTTAAGGAAAACTTCCTGTAGTAGGTAATTGCACTGATTGTTGGGTTTTTTAAACTCCCTTTTTACTGTAAGATTTTTCTTTTTTGCATCTGCTGTAGCTGTTTGAAAATACTGTAAATAGTCTCTGCACAGCAAGTACTGAAATGCTGGGGGTGCCATTCCTTGTTCTATTTTCCACAATACTGCCATGTTTTCCAGTGCTGAGGTAGGAGCTTTGGTGTTAAATGCTGTTATACTTTGTGTGCATTGTGGTATCAATCCAAGAAGGGCACAGTTGCTGTGTCACAGTGGAGATATTTAGGGTTTGTGTGAATTTATAAAACATTTCTTCCTTCTGTCCTCTGTTCACATTTCTCCCAGACCACAGAGATGCAGTTTTTCAGCTCTCACTGTGCTCATTATCTGTGCAAGGTTCAAATGCCAATTTTGGTATCAGTTTGATCCTGATGGCATTAATGTATATTTGGATTATCAGATGTAGCTCTCAAGGTGTTCCTTGCTTGTCTGATTCTTGTGTTGCAGAAGCAGAATCCTTGGATGTGGCAGAATTAGTGGAATGGCAGGGATTTGGGATCCAGTTATGATGTCTTGCTGTCTGTCTGGGACTGGGCAGTGCAGAGGATGTTTCAGTGCTCTGAGCTGCCCATGGATCTCATCCATCCATCCATCAGCAATTGCCTTTTGCTTCCAGAACCCCCAGGGACAGGACAGAGCCCAGCTCCAGCCCCACTGGCTGATATTAGGGTGCAAACCAGCAAGTTCTGCCTTCTGTTTCTGAGGGTTGGTGACTGGAAAGATGCATTTCTGAGAGGGTTTAATCCCAATTGTGTGGGAAGGGGGTGCTGTGTGTGCTTGGTGTGGCACAGAACCTGTTTAATCCCATTTAGTGTTTCAGTTGCTTTGTCAGAGCTGTTTCTTTGAAGTGTTAATTTGAATGTAATTGCTTGGCCAAATCACTACAAAAGTGGGTTTGGGGGAATCTTTAGTTTCAAAGCAGGTGCAGTTCAAGGCTACCTCCTGTATTCGTTCATGGGAGAATTAATTGAAGTGAAATTCCCACTAAGCAGCCAAAATGCTCCCAGAGGGACTGGGCAGTGCCATACTGTGATTCCAGAGGCATCCCTCTGTACTGAGAGGGTACCCGGCCTGGCAAGGGGCACATCTGGCACATCTGCTTCTGGTCAGGGTCACTCCATAGCAGCAGCTCCCTCTGTGTCCCTTCACTTGGGTTTCTATACTGTTGTTTTCCAAATGAAAAATGTTTCTGTACTTTATCTGTTGGCCAGAAAATGTCAGGTTTTCTCTGCAAATGAAATTAAGGTGCTTGAAATATATTTTGAGTCTGAGGCAAAAAAGATGTATTGGATTATTTTTTAATGTGTGTTTTAGGTAAGGTGATGTTGACTGTAAGAATGAAAATACTTTATTCCCTGCTCAGAAAATTATAATCTTTAAAATGTGGGGGAAAAAACCAAACCAAAACACCAAAAAACAACCCCAACCTGAGTATGTTCATCTTGGGACTGTTTGGTGTCAGTTCTGAGCAAAGCCTTGGCCAAAACTCAACCTTGACATCAGTGCACAAGGACTGAGGGTACTTAGGTGACCTGAAATGAAACTGTAGAAAACTGTGTTAATACATCAGATTTTGTTTACAATTGTTCCAAAAGCTTCCTCATCTCAGAACAAACCACTCTGCTGACAGAAATACCTGTTGGAGCACAGTGTGCTGTGTGGTTTCATAGCAGTGTTAAAGTTGATTTTTATTTACAAGTAACTGAGCTTTCTGCTGTGGGTTTTGGCCTGTCAGATTGAGTTTCCTGGGATTCTGTGTTCCCTGCAATTTCCTTCCCTTAATCTCTGGCCTAGACACTAATGAAGCTCATCCATGGCAGGAGGATTGCTTTATGGCCTGACTTTGTGGAACCCAGATTTGGAGGAGACTGAATAAACTATTTGGGTTTATTCTGTAAAATCCTGTCAGTTTGGTTCAGTTCTCAGTCATGATTTAACAAAAGCCCCTCCAAAAGTGTGAAGTGCAGGGTCAATGGCTGCTTTGGAGAAGATGTTTCACTACATTGTGCACTGCACATTGTGGACACTATTGCTGGCAGGGCTTGCACTGAGCAGAGGTGCTGAACAGCTCCTCTGTCATTGGTGGGAGCAGAATTTTGTGTTTTCCAGACAAGGCAGACCCAGGATCATCAGGAAGTTTGGGGAGTGAAGGAGCTCAGTGCTGCTCATGCCCCAGAGAAGAGAAACCCTGGGTACCCCAAGCCTTGGGGAAGTGAGAGAGGAATTGAGGGGAGGCATTTCCTTCAAAATTGCCAATTTAAGCACTTGTTAAGGTGACAGTTTAGTTCTTAGTTTTCCTTCTGGCTTGTCTGCAAGTGCCCCTGAGGAATCCTGCACCCTGCACCCATCTGCTGGCCCATCCAGCAGGGGAAGGCTGCAGGGAGCTCCCGGAGTTGATTTGTGGTTTTGGGGGGCTCTGACTTGGCTGGGGCTGGGCCAGGGGCGCTGCTGGATCTGGAGGGACGAGAGGTTGTGGGAGTTCATTGTGGGAGTTCTGCAGGTGGCAGCCCTGCAAACCCACAGCACCAGCTGCAGGCTGTGCCTGCTCCTTCCTCCCTCCTAAAAACCCCCAAAAAAGCAATTCCTTTGGATTTGTCCATGTGCTGCCTCAGCAGATCCATTGTAAACCTGCCTGGGGCTGCTCTTCCACCAAGCAACCTCCCTGAGGAGCCTTGGGTTGCAGGGCAGTTCTGTATCAAAGGGAATGATCCTTTCCACAGGGCTCTCAGGAGTGCACAGGTTTTAGTTGTTTTTTTTCCCCACATTTTGGATGTGCTATTGAACCACAGACTAATTTTGTTACTTTTTTCCTCCCTTTAAGCACAACTAAACCACTGCTCTCTGCTCATCAGCAGGGATTGCAGATGCTGTCTGACCTGGGAGCAAGCCTAGGAGTTGTCCCCAAAATACAAATTTAAACTTTTCTGGTCATTTTATAGGTTTTTTTTGGGTGTGCTTGGCAAGCATGAATGGTGCACAGGTCAGCAGGCAAGCTTGGGAGTGTCTAACCCCCTGGCTGGTGCTGTTTGTGTTTGCTTTGTTAGCTTAGATTTCCCGTTAGGAAAAAAAAAAAAATAATGTGGACTCTTTTTTGTATTTATCAGCTTTTCCTGGTTTTAAAGCCATGAATAGAGGAAGCTTCAGTCGTGCTGGTTTTTTTGAAATTGCACATTTTTAATGTACTTGACTCAAAGCAGATCCTGTCTGGG
Organism: Spizella passerina; assembly: GCA_013401375.1. Lineage (NCBI taxonomy): Eukaryota > Metazoa > Chordata > Aves > Passeriformes > Passerellidae > Spizella > Spizella passerina. The sequence continues at coordinate 29,195 of WBNQ01086804.1, forward strand.
CTCTATGGGCCCCCCAAAGCTTCAGCTGCTGGGGTTGGATCAGACCTCTCATGTACCAACATGACAGGCAGTGAATTTTGTTTCTAGATTTCACCAAAGTTCTGCATCAACTGTGAGGTGCTCAAACCTCACTTTTAGAGCACTGTTTCTATGCTATTAAAAAATAAGGATTTGACCAAAGTTTGTCATTCCTGAGAGATTTTCTTGTGAAACTTAAAGACTGAGCCCTTCAATTCTCATCTCATTTACAAATGACAACTTCATAATTGCATTTTAAATAAAATAAGAGAAAAAAAAACCAAAAAAAACATCAAAAGCCATTAAGGAGTAAGTTTCACATTTATCTTGGAAAAACAAATTTTCAATGAGGTGCAATGAGGAATTACATCTAGCAAAGTTCTGTGCCATCCTGAAGAGTGTTACCACTTCCTTTCTGTAATTTGTTGGTGAAGTTTAGATTTTTTAGATCTGTGTGTGTGCACACACATGTGTGACAGGACAAGGGACAGTGTATAGGCTGTCTGTAAAAGACACAAAGGCAGTATTTGGCTGGAAATAACAAGCACAATTTCCCTGGCTTTTGCAGTATTTTATTTTACAATCACAAAGATTTCAGCATCTAGGGCAGTTGATAAGTAAAGATCCAGCCCCAGATTTCTGTGCAGCAGAGTGATTGACTTGATCCTGGGAGGGCAAGATGGAAAACAGAATGTATTGATTAAATCTATTTTTTTTTGCTTTAATTTTGGTACATTGCAAAATTAACTGACTTTATCTTTTAAGGTTTTAATCTTTTAATAGTTTCAAAAATTATTTTAAAATTATTTTTTTATAAAATAACTGAAAAAAAGAACCAAAAATCAATCCAGAAGCTTCCATATTGTAAATGTTCCTTCCAATCAAAATGCTTTTGTGACCATTTAAAGTTTGTTTGGTTTTTTTTTGAGGAGAAAAGAAAGCTATGATGTTAAGGTTGTTCCAAGTGGTACTAAATGTTTGTTGAGTAGTGTTGTGTGTGTGTTGCATCTCTGTGGAGCTGTCTCATGCTTGCAGTATAGAAATGATTGGTGCTGGCTGGGTGGGAGTAGCACTTGTAATGCAGAACCAGGCCCAGAATTGCCCTCATCTGATGTGCAGGGCATCCCTGGCACTGCAGGGTTGGCCATGGAGGTTGTGGCATCACTTGGCAGTGCTGGGGGGTCACAGGGGTGGGATTCACCCATTGCTTCTCTGGCTGCCCTGGGTGGGCGCTTGTGTGATGCTGTGTGGCCAGGCCACTTTAAACTAAGCCTTAACTCAATGCTAAATGTGTCAGATTCCTGTCTCAGAGCATGCAGAAATACTGTTTAACTACAGGAGGATGTTCCTGTAGAGCTTCAGTGTTAGCCAAGGCAGAAACAAGGGGCACCTCTAGCTCTGTACTGTGATGCCTCTTTGGGCGCTGGCTCTCGGGCATTCCTCTGGCAGCTGGCCCCAAACAGGCTTTCCCAAATCCCAGCTTTGTGTTGTCCTTGTTGTCAGACTTATTCTCCTCCCTCCCCCTGCCAGCAAATCTCTGCCTGAAGGAGGATTGTGATTTAACACTTTAAATTTTACATCCCAGAAAAAGCCATTCTTGAATTCCGTGCTTGCTTTCGAGTAGGTGCCATTGCTTCCACTTCTTATGACTGACATAGGATCCTTAAAACATTTTAAATAGAGGCAAAAAAAAAAAAAAGTGTTGGGGACCCAGCTTGCTTTTATTTTTTTTTTTTTCCAATTTGGATCTACCTCATGTAACCAGTTGGGTGCTAATTACTCAAATTGTAAAGGAGATTTGGCAAAGGCGACCAAACCGACCCCATCCATGGCCCAAACCCTTGGGTTTCTTGTTCTGAGACAACAATCTTGGATTTGAGTTCTATTCTTTGTGCCTTTGTGTTTTTTTCTCCCCAGTGCACAACAATCAAAATTCATCTTCCTGATTAAAAACAGCAGATGGTTTTTAACTGCGCCACAAAAAACTGAATTTGAAAATATTTTTTGGTGTAGCAAGTTTTAAAATCAAGTATCACAGCTGACCTAGGCAAAGAGAAATAGCCAATAAAGAAAGTTTTGGAAATGTTTAATCCTGACCCCAGATCTCTACATCTCTGTGTCTCTATATATGCACATAGCACATGACTTTGTGTATGTGTGTATATATAAATATAAAATGAAGGGATACACGTGTAAGGGTGAGGGAATAAAACATCACTGACCTTTCCACAGTTTTGTATGTAACAGTTTACAACTATGTGTAAGTTTTTTCTACTATGTGAACCTTTTTTACTCAAAAAGAATTCCTTTTTGGAAAGCTTTAAGTTGTGATATGCTATCATTTTTTGAAGTTTGAAAAATTTTTTAAAAATCCACTATTTACCAGTACCTACTACAGAGGGGGAATCTTTGCTGTAAAATTGTATTTAGTTTAAATATTAAAAGAAAAAAATCTATAAATGAGATTGTAAAAGTGCATTCCATCATGGCAGGACTTCCCAGCTGTTTCCTAAGGCTTTCTGTTGCAGAGACTCTCGAGCAAAAGGAAAATGCCTCTGTTCAGTGTTTTTATAAAACTGCTCCATCAGATCTAGACTTAAACTATATTTTCTAAAGCCTAATCATCCTTTAATATGCTGCAGATAAATGATCAGCATGGTTGCACTTTCTCAGTAATAATGTTTGCCCTGCAATTGGCTCTGATAAGGACTTCAGTTTTTTAACAAAACCAATCGTACTTTGGGCAGAAGGTAATATTTATATAGGTACCTCAAGATAAAAAAATAAAAAAGAGCCTGAATATGCTGCATTTTGTTTCTTTAACATTTTTCATGTAGCATTTGTTTGCTTTTCTGGTTTTTTAGGAGATGACTTAGCTACCTGTTTGCTTTGGGGGACCCCAGTAGTGTTTTAGGCTGTTGTTTTCTCTGGATCTCACAGAATGTAGTATCCTGCCTTGGGATCCTGCAGGAGTTTGGGGTGGGATGTGCCCTGCATTGTGTACACATGGGGAAGGGGACCATGGAGATTTGCTTTATAAACTTCAGAAAAGGAGGAAAAGGATACTATATTCCTAAAACAGACAATAATGTTCTTAATTCTTAATTATGGGTTGTGGGGGTTTTTTGGCTCGTTCTGCTTTCTTGACTCCTTTCTCAAATACGAGTGTGGAAAGGAGCAGTTGATTAATGGGGGCACACAGTGACCAAACCTGCCCCACTGGTGGGTGTTTGGGGGGGGATTCCCCAAATCCATGGGTAAGAGCAGTGCCCCATGTTGGAGCAGGGCCCTCCTGCTCCCTGCCTGCTCCCTACTGCAGTCCCTACTCGACTCCTTCATTTCTGAGTCAGTGAAGATCTAAAAATATGCAGAGATGAGGAATTTTTGTTGAGAACTGTTGAAGGAAGCTTCAAAGGCTGTGAAATTGAGCATTTATTGTCATGTTTTTAAGCTTAGGTGGGTCCTTTTCCAAGTTTGTTTTACAGCTTGCAAGGTAAAATAGTTTGCACTACTTTTGCAATAAACTCATGAAAAACCTAACAGGTTCTGTTCTGGTTTCTTACTGTATATATACAACTAATACTAAAGATTTAGCATAGTGTTTTTCACCTCAAAACATAAGACTTGTAACAAGCTCAGAATGCTGTAATTCCTGACAAAATAATGATGTGAATGATATTTTATAAAGTTATTTTGTATGGTGTCGATTTTGTTTTGCCTCATAGTATGTCAATAAAATAAAATTCCTCATCTTTACAAGATATTGTTTTGATGTCTTTTCATTTAATATTTGGGCATTTTCTGCAGTTACTTGTGCACTGTGAGACTCTGCCAAAATCCCTGGTCCATTGCTTCTCCTTGCAGTTCTCCCCTTGTTTGCGTTTGGATGTTTCCCTGTGCTTCCACCCTCCCTGTGCTCAGCCAGGCACAATCCATGCTGCTTTATCTGCTTACAAGTTGTAATCCTGAAATTCTTTTGGGAAGATGAACATTTTGGAAACCACATGCCTGAAATTCTTGTTTTTTATTTTTTTCTTTCTGAGTGAATCCCTACAGTGATCAATTTTTAAATGAAGAAAATGTAGCACCTGGTAGTGACTATAAAGCATCCAACAGAATTGCAAGGATGCCAAGGAACTTCCTTTGGGAGCCCAACCCTGCAAACACAGATTGGTTTTACTCAGTAAATATGAAATACTGTCAGAGCTGTCTCTTCCCTTTATTTTTTCCATTGTTTTTTGAAACACCACTTTGAATTGGATGAGGTTTTGCTCTGGGTCAGGCTCTTGGGGAAAACAAATAACCCTTCACTGGTTTGATGGCAATGAGCTTTGGCAGCTGCAGGGCCTTGGAGAGGGCTGTGGCAAATTTTGGCAGCTCTGAAGTTCCCATTGAGGATTCTAGCTGAATGAATCCAGAAGGGTGTGCACATTCTTCTGGGCTCAGGAATTCACAGAATATGTTCATCATCCCACAGGAAACTTCTGAGAGGGATGAAATGTGGTGATTTATACTTAGTAACCACAGTTCTTTTGTCTTTTTGGCAAGTTTAGGAAACTTCATGTCATTTGAGCAGCACTGGCTGGGGTGGGGAAGGGTCTCACAAGCTGGTGTTGTGGGGGGGAAAAATTATAGAAACATGTATAATAATAATAATAATTAATCCAGAAGTGTCCCTTGGCCTGTGATCCATTGCCTAAAATCCCACAACACCTTAAACAGGTCAAGATACCTTGGTCAGTTTTGAGGAAGGAAGCTCCTGTTAAATGATGCAGTTTGCACAGAGGGAGAAAATAGGATTAAAAAACTCAAGGGTTGAGGGACAGACAGCGAGGTCTGGAAAGTTGCTGTGATGGGCAAAATAGATGTGACTGGAGGGAAAATGATATCATTTACTGACAAATTAGGTGGAATTAGAACATCTTCCACCCCTTTCCCAGTCCCTTTTCCCCTCCTGCCTCCTGTCCCCAGGGTGCAGGGATGGGGCTGTGCTCAGACCCCTACCAGGGCTGTTTGAGGATGTTCCTCTCTTTGGTTTGACCCATCCATGGTTCAGGTATTTGCTTGTTGCCCTCATCCCTGTTTCTGCTGGAGATTCCCTGTGCAATTTNTGGCTGAATGAATCCAGAAGGGTGTGCACATTCTTCTGGGCTCAGGAATTCACAGAATATGTTCATCATCCCACAGGAAACTTCTGAGAGGGATGAAATGTGGTGATTTATACTTAGTAACCACAGTTCTTTTGTCTTTTTGGCAAGTTTAGGAAACTTCATGTCATTTGAGCAGCACTGGCTGGGGTGGGGAAGGGTCTCACAAGCTGGTGTTGTGGGGGGGAAAAATTATAGAAACATGTATAATAATAATAATAATTAATCCAGAAGTGTTTTGAGGAAGGAAGCTCCTGTTAAATGATGCAGTTTGCACAGAGGGAGAAAATAGGATTAAAAAACTCAAGGGTTGAGGGACAGACAGCGAGGTCTGGAAAGTTGCTGTGATGGGCAAAATAGATGTGACTGGAGGGAAAATGATATCATTTACTGACAAATTAGGTGAAATTAGAACATCTTCCACCTCTTTCCCAGTCCCTTTTCCCCTCCTGCCTCCTGTCCCCAGGGTGCAGGGATGGGGCTGTGCTCAGACCCCTACCAGGGCTGTTTGAGGATGTTCCTCTCTTTGGTTTGACCCATCCATGGTTCAGGTATTTGCTTGTTGCCCTCATCCCTGTTTCTGCTGGAGATTCCCTGTGCAATTTTGTGCTGGGGGATCTTTTTTTCTTTCTCAAAAAACCTGGCACCCCCTCCCCCCCACCAGCATTCCACACTCAGTTTTCCACCCATCTCCATGCACTGTTAATAATAAAAAAGCACAAACCAGCTCTTGGAACAATGGTTTAGTTCTGCCTTTACGCACTTGGGAATCTCCCCAGGGATCTAGCCCCACTCAGCACTCACTGCAGAATTCCTGGTACAATCTGATTTTCATTTATGGCAACTTCAGGAACATTTCTTACAGTGCAGCCTCCTCTGCTCTGTTCAAACAGCAGGAGCATTTCTGGTGTGGCTCAGGAGCTCTGCCAGTCCCTGACCCTACCTGCCTAAACTCCACTTGGCTTTCTTAGAACATGGAATGTGCTGGATTGTGGATGTGCTGGAGCTCCCTGCTATGTTTTAAGAGAAGCTGAGTGTGGCTGTGCCTGTTCAGTTCTGGTAACTCTTAACCATGCCCTTGACACAAATTCCTGGCTGATTTTGGAGTGGGAGGTTTTTATTACCTGTTAACATTCCCTTGCTTAGCTGGGGCATTTTTCACCCTGGGGACAGATCTTGGCCACTTCTCTCTCTCAGACATTGTCACACTGACCACATGTGTGACTGAAACTGGAAAGAACTACAGGAAGTTTCTGCATCCATTGTCAAGTTTTCATACAAAACATTTATTTTTAAAAGTTGCATGTAAAGTTCCACACAGGATGGTTGCCATTTCTGTAGTACAAAAAGAAAAGCAAACCAAAACCAAATGAAAAATCCATCTCTGTCACTCACATGGTAAAGGAGCTGCTCTTTCTCAAGAACCCACAATTAACAGACTTCAATGTGCACTTTGGCAAGAGACACTGCAGAACTGGAGTTCACTCAAGAAAAGGGTTCTGGATGCACATATTTACATAATTTCCTACCCCATTTACCACCACAGCTACAGGACCACCATTAGCTCTTGGGATGGATCTCCTCCTCTCCCATTTGGGTGCCCATGGCTGCTTTCACAGACTTTTTTAATGGACTTGGTCCACTTTTGGAGCTTTTGAACTGAAAGCTGCCTGTAAGAAATTTTCAATTTGGGTAATGATTGTCTGACAAAGTCATTTCAAATCACCTGACCAAGCTCTGCTGTCAGGTTTGCACTGTCTCTTCCTACCCCACCGTGTTTCTGAGGGAAGAATTCCATTTTCCAACGAGTATAAAGTTCAATTTCTAAACTTCTTAAAGCAAAAGCAGATGGCTCAGTGTAAAAATACATCCAGCATCTGGATTCTCAGTCACAAAAATAACATCCTTTATACAATAGAAAAATGGATCAACTATGAAACAATTCTCCATTGGCCTTAAGATCCAACACTGTCACCAACAGCTTCATTTTCATCCTCCTCCTCCTCAGCCTCATCATCGTCTTCCCTCACTTCTCCATCTTGTTTCTCTTTTTCAAGCATTTTTAGGTATTTGCTAGCTAGGATCTTCTTTGGCAAGATATCTGAAAGGCAGAATTGTTGCTTTTATTGTCAATTTGAATTCTTGCATTGCCTTGTTAATACTGTTGCATCCAAACAAATAAAGAAATGAAGTCAAAAAGAAATATTAATATTTTTAACAAACCTTAGGTGAATAACCAGGTAAGTCAGCCTGACCCACACACTGCTGTAAGAGTAGGAGGGAGTTACCCACTTATGGCACAAGAAACCAAAGATAAGGACTCTATTTCATGACTGATTACTGGCAACTTTTACTGTCTGCTGATGTAAATTATTTGATATAAAGAGTGCTCAACTGCCTTAGATCCAATGAGCCATTAATATAAAATCCAAGTATCAGTAAAAACATGTGTGTGTATCTAGAAGCACAGAGGGACCATATGCTTCTTTTCTCAAAACTTATAGATTCCTATGTGTCATTTTTAGTCCACATAACTTCTCACCTAAAGATGTGCAATAATCTTCCACAGGCTGAAAGCTTTCAGATGGAACTGCTGCAATTTAAGAAATGCTTACGGCAATATCCTGAGAACTGTATGCAGTGTAACTGTATAATTTAGAGGCAGCAGAAAAATCCCCATTCACAAAGAAATGTTTTCAGGGAAGTAGTTTATGAGTTCCAGTTGAATGCTAACAAGGAGATCAATGACCAGTAGGAGAACTGGGTCCTCACAAAACAGAGCATTAAGGGCAAGATTTCATTTTCCAAAGCAGACACTGGATTTACTCTTGTGTTAGCAATACCTGCAAGGAACTGAAAGGTCTCACACTCTTCTGCTGTATGAGACAGGTCAGTGTATGTCAGAGCGTTCTTCTCCTTCCCTCTGCCGTGTTTGTAGGAGTATGTAGCCAAATACTGAACAAAAAGCTCCTAAAAATGAAAGCAACATTAGTAGTAGTCAGACTAAGAATTCAAACATATCATTGATCCCTAGCTAAAGGCAGAAGCACCGTATTTAACTGCACATATACTCAGTGCAGACACTCTTAAATTTCAGTACCTGAAGGGAGTCTACAGAGAAGACAGTGAGAGACTATTTACAAGGGCATGTAGTGACAAGACAAGGGGGAATGGCTTCAAACTGACAGAGAGTAAGTTTAGATCAGGTATTAGGAAGAAATTCTTCCCTCCGAGGGTGCTGAGGCCCTGGCACAGGTTGCCCAGAGAGGCCGAGGACCCCCCATCCCAGGAAGTGTTCAAGGCCAGGCTGGACGGAGCTTGGAGCGACCTGGGACAGTGGAAGGTGTCCCTGCCCGTGGCAGGGCTTTGGAAAGAGATGTTCTTACAGGTTCCTTCCAACACAAACCATTCTGTGATTCTAGACTCGGGATGCGGGCAGAGAAGGGGAGCGGGAGCCCGGCCCGGGGCCGCAGCAGCGCTCCTAGGGCAGAGGCCCCTCAGCCGGGGGCGGGAGGCGCGGGGGGCCCGAGGGCAGGGCAGGGCAGGGCGAGCCGGTACCGTGGCCTTGGCCGTGAGGAACAGCGCGTCCTGGTTGATGCTGGACACCTCCGGGGAGCTCTTCATGATGACGCGGATCCGCGACAGGGGCAGCGACACCAGACGGTTCTCGCTGCCGCTGAGCCGCGCCGCCGCCATCTCAGCCCGTCCGTGCGGCAGCGAGGGCACGGCCCGCCGGGAGCTGTAGGCGGCGGCTACCGGGACTACAGCTCCCTACAGCACCGGGACTACAGCTCCCTACAGCTCCTTACAGCACCGAGATCTGGACTACAGCTCCCTACAGCACTGGGAGGCCGCCCGCAGCCGGGACTACAGCTCCCTGCAGCACCAGGAGGGACCCGCCTCCTATCCGGACTACAGCTCCCTAGAGCACCGGAGACCGCACAGGGACCCGCCTCCAGCCGGGACTACAGCTCCCTACGTCTCCCTGCAATACCGGGACACACTGGGACGCTCCCTCTGCAGCAGCCTCAGCCCCACCGGCGCTCTCCTCTCTGCCGCGGGCGGACATCGGGCCCGGGGATACCCGGGCGAGCTGAGGCTCCGGCGGCTGCGAGTTCCTTCATAGAATCACAGAAGCAAATAGGCTGGAAAAGATCTCTGAGATGATCGAGCCAACCTGTGACCGATCACCAGGTGGCTGCAGAGTGATAAGGTTACACCCCTGAGCTTCCTTTACTCCAGGCTAAACACCTGCAGCTCCCTCAGCTGCTCCTCCTCAGAACTGTGCTCCAGCCCCTTCACCAGCTTTGTGTCCCGTCTCCGGACATGCTCCAGCACCCCAATGTCCTTCCTGAATTGATGGGCCCAGAACTGGACACAGCACTCGAGGTGTGGCTGCCCCAGTGTCCAGCACAGAGGGACAGTCACTGCCCTGGTCCTGCAGGCCACACTGGTGCTGACACAGAAGCTCAGGAGGCCTCCTTGGCCAGCTGGACACACTCTGGCTCACGTTCAGCTGCTGTCAACCAGCACTTCCAGGTCCTTTTCCAGCAGGTCATTTTGTGCTGAGCAGCTTTCCAGTCACTCTTCCCGTCTGGGTGGATTCCTGCTGCCCCAGGGCAGGCAGGAGCAGCCTTGGGGCTTCCCCTTCCTCAGCTCTCATCATGGCCCCTCAGCCCCAGGCTGGCACAGGAGGGTGGGGAGCTTGTTTTGAATGGAAACTGGGCATTTTCTCTGTGTATCCCGATTACAGGCCACTGCTCACAAAGCTGTTAACCCAAGCTGTAATTACAGGCTGCTCAACACCTCTGCAGCTGTAGTACAGCACTAGGGAATGTGCCTGGTCATCCTGACACTTGTCAGAGCTGTGGGGGAGCTATGGAGAGCACATGTAAACTATGAAATGATGATGGGGCTGCACCTTCATTATTAACACATTCCCCACGTTTACACTGTGGGCCTGCTGCATAGGAAGGTTGTAAGGTGCTTGTGGATGGGGTTTTGATGCTGGGAGTGTTTGCTCCAGAAGTTTGCCTGTGTCTGTTTGGGTAAGAGCTGCAGGGTGAGTGAGCACTTCCAGAAGTGATGACATTGTTTGCATTAATTCATTAATGGTTTCAATCATGCTTTACAAACAACGTGCGTGATGGTTGTATTGGTAATAAATCTGCTAAGGCCATTAAAATATCTCTACTTAATATGAGAGAGAAGAGCAGGACTTTTTCCAGAATACACAATAATAATTCACATGGAATTTAGGGGAGAAGGGAATGTACCCATGAAGAATCATTAAATGGAAAACACAGGGAGTTTATTGACTGAATGTTACTATTTTATACAGAATTTGCCCAGTACATAAGACCAAGGCTACAGATGATACTGATTTATTAATAAAATATAGCACCATGAACAGTTGGAAGTGCAAGGATAACAACAGTATATGATAAATTCCAAAATTCCTGCATTTAGGGACATTATTTATAGTTTGCTATTGCAGATAATCTGTATCTCTTAGGCTGTATAATCCTTTTGAGATTACATTTTATGTGAGGCCATTGTGTGTATGTTATATCTGAAAGGAAGCACAAATATTCCGGGATGCTGCCTGTATGTCTGGAAGGATTGGTTTCTTTCTTGATCCTTACTGTCTTGTGACATCTTGTGGAGACAGCTGACATTGCTCCAGCAGTGAATTTCTTAAAAATACTACCCGGATCTTTAATGATTTCAATATATAAATAAACCTCATCAAACTGCCAGGATTTCTGGCAGAATTCATTGAGCCTGGTGGTGGGAAGGATTGGTTTCTTTCTTGATCCTTACTGTCTTGTGACATCTTGTGGACACAGCTGACATTGCTCCAGCAGTGAATTTCTTAAAAATACTACCGGGATCTTTAATGATTTCAATATACAAATAAACCTCACCAAACTGCCAGGATTTCTGGCAGATTTCATTGAGCTTGGAGGTGCAAGTGTACACATGGCCAGCTCACATCCAGCCTCTCATCCATCAGCACCCCCAGGTCCATCTTGGTGGGGCTGCTCTCAACCCACTTATTCCCCAGCCTGTGCTGATAGCGGGGTTTGGTTATCCACATGCAGCATCTCACACTTGCATCATTAAGGTTCCCACATCCTCCACCAGAATTTCACCTGAACTCTCAATACAAGGCTTCTATTTCTAGAGATTTTATACTTACAGAATTTTCAAGATTTTGCCATTTAAGCTACATGACTGATAAATCCTCTCAGAGGAAGATCTCACTTTTCTTGAGGAGGCTCAGGGGGGACCTCATCGCTTTCTACAACTACCTCAAAGGAGCTTGTAGTGAGCTGGGGCTGGCCTCTTTCTGCTATGCCAGTGGTGTGAGGACCAGAGAAAATGGACTTAAGCTGAGAGAGGGGAGATGCTGATAAGAAAAAAAAATATTGTTCGGGTAGTGGGCATTGGAATACACTATCCAGGGCAATGGTGGAATCACCATTCCTGGGAGGGTTTCAGGTGAAAACCTGAGTCTGGCGATGTGGTTCAGGGGTTACAGTGGCACTGCTGGGCTGACAGTTGGACTGGATGATTCTATGACACCAGACCAGTTTCGGGATTTGGGAATGCCAGGAAGGCTCACTTCGTTCTAAGGGCTAGCTAGAGCCCTGTAGGTTTTCATACACAGTCGGCTGAAATTCACCAGGTGAATCACTCGTTCGTACACTCCTGTTTTGCGTTGCTCTTGGAGCAATGCCTCGTGTTCACAGGCTCCCAGTCCCTGTGGAATGCCCGGGAGCAGCACCGCGGACAACGGCGGAAAATCGCCGCGCTCCCCTCACGACTCTCCCGCCATGGCCCGCCGCGCATGCGGGGCGGAGCGGCCATTGCCGTCAGTTCCGGCGGCAGCGGGGCGGTTCCTGTCCCGGCTGCGAG
>WBNQ01086808.1:2210-43936 GCA_013401375.1 Spizella passerina
CATGCCCACAGCAGCTGTCCCCTGCTGCACACGGTGGCTCTGGAGGCAAGCAGAAAGCAGAAAGCAGAAAGCAGCAAGCACAAAGCAGAAAGCAGAAAGCACAAAGCAGGTTTATCTCTGCAATCTCCCGTGCAGGTCTCTCCAGCCCTGGCTCCACAGCCCTCTCCAGGCTCTGCCCTGCAGTTCCCTGTTCAGACTTGCAGGCATTAGCACAGGGGCAGAGCTGGCTCCTCTGACACTGATAACAAATCTGCTCCGTGTCTGACTCTGCTCTCCTCAGCAACGTGACAATTACCTCGACATTGGGATTGCCAGCACAAAGTCATCCTGAGCCTGGATCCTGCATTCAGACACCATCACCTCCCTTAAAAACCCCACCAAAATAAAGCCCCTGCATTTAAAACTAATCAGTCCTTTTAAATCCCTGCCAAATACCTATTTATGCCGTGAGCAAATAATTACTTTTCTACAAGGAAGAAAGTATTAATTAAGAGTGTTCAGCAGACTCCTATTCTATGGGGTTTATCTGCCACAGGTGTCAGCCAGAGGTGAGAGACGGATTAGGATACAATCAAGGGCCTTCCAAGTTAAATCTCCTCCTTGTGGTTATCTGTTAATAACAAAGTTGTCACCAAAAGAAAGAATTTAATAGTTTTAATTGAGTTTAATTACTTGGAAATGCCTGGAAAATGGACCAGCTTGGTTGGTAGCATAAAAAAATAATAAAAAATTCAAAGATAGAAATAGCAGGGCCACATGTTTGAACAAAAAAAAGTCTGTGAGAATAATCATCCTTTTGTTGTAACATTTTATACCTTGATCAAAATTTGAGACATGAACAAGACTTTCCCAGAATAATGGGAAATTAACCATGTGCATGAGTTCTAGTTCAAGTAAATTCATGTCTTTTTCAGGAAAAAAACACATTTCACTCTTTTACTAACTACACCTAAGTAGCTCAGCTTGCAATTTTATCTCTTTAATAACACAGGCTACAGCAGGCTGAGTCTCTCAGAGCTTTCCCAGTGAGAGTATTTGTGAGAAAAGTTGTTTAAAGTAAGGAAAGTATTGAGGACCCAAAAGCCATTTTCAGAAGTGATTTACTTAAGGGACTCCAGGATTTTTGAAAAGGACTATCCATTTTCAAACAGAACCTCTCAGTTTTTGAGGGTCCAAACTTTCCCCCACCAAAATAAAGGCATTATTTATGAAAAGATTGATGCATTCAGGTTTATTGGACAATTTACTGAATTTAAAGGATTAGTGTCATAAGACAGCACAGTGTGACCTTGAGGGAAGGCCATGATGGAGAGCAAATGTAAGTGAATCCCTTTTCTTCAGATACCTTTTCATATTCACCCTTCCTGGGATTTTAGGGCCACTCCTAAATGTTCTTACTGTCTACTGAACAACTCCTTTTACTGTCATGTCTCTTCACATATGGTTGGAAATTATCCCAATAACCAAATGGGCACACAGGCCACTAAATCTCACATTTAGGGTCACACAGAGGGTGAAAAGTCTCTCCTCCCTCTGCTAAGGAACTGTGCTTGGGGACAGGCAGCAAGGACCACACTCATTTATCCATGGTCTGAACCCACCAAGCCTGAAGAGGATTCCAGTCCTGTGGGAATATGTTCTTAAATACAGGTTAAAAGCTGGGCCATGATGCTTGAGGATAAATGGGAATTATTTTTATTTAGTAATACAAAAAGTTCATGACCAATACCCTACAAATAATTTCTTTTTACTGTACGTGGCATGCATTTCAGAAAAGGGAGTGGAATTTAAACCAAATTAATCTTCATTTCCTTCCCCTCAGCACAGGAAAGTCACTGTATTTCTGTATGAAAGCCCTTGATAGCCCTGTGAAAAACACAAAACTTCTGGAAAGCTTGGTGGAAACACACCATGGAGTGTAACCCTCAGCACAATGACATATTCTGCACATGCAGCTTCCTAAAAAAAGCCCTGTCCCCTCGGTTTTTCAAACTTTTCCCCCTTAAAACTTCAGTCCCAATTCAACCAAAGCAGGTTCCCTTTCCCCGAGCTTGCTTAATAACCCAGCATTGTTTCTGCTATTTATTTTATGTCAAAAATAATCCTTTAACAGCCCCAAATGCCACGTGTGCAGCTTGCCCAGAACCCCTCCTGCTGCCCTAAGCTCCTGGACAAGGGGTTACACCCACAGCAGCTCAGAGCATCTCTGTGCCCACCTCCAGCCTTTTGTGATCTGCTTTTGCTGCTCCTGGACCAGGGATTATATCCTCAGGAGCTCAGAGCATCTCTGTGCCCACCTCCAGCCTGCTGGGATCTGCTTTTGCTGCTCCAGGTCAAGGATTACATCCTCAGGAGCTCAGAGCATCTCTGTGCCCACCTCCATCCTCCTGGGATCTGGTTCTGCTGCTCCAGGACAAGGATTACATCCTCAGCNCAGAGCTCAGAGCAATCTCTGTGCCCACTCCAGCCTTTTGTGATCTGCTTTTGCTGCTCCTGGACCAGGGATTATATCCTCAGGAGCTCAGAGCATCTCTGTGCCCACCTCCAGCCTGCTGGGATCTGCTTTTGCTGCTCCTGCTGCTGCTCCTCGTCCCGATGACAAACACAGATGTCTGCTCCCGAAATACACGTTTGAAACAATCAAATGGCTGGAATTATTTACTCCCTTCTCTCCAATAATGAGCTGAATAATTGATATAGCAGCATGTCTAAAGTAACAGACTTCTTTATTACCTGCAGTGATTGAATGGTTCTTTAATTTAACTTAAAAAGGCATTAAACACAAGGTTTAGCCTCCAGTGGGTAAAAAAATCTCCGACTTCCTCAGAAAATCCTTTCCAAATTGTATTCATCTTGACTTAATCCATGATCTACTGAGTGAATTAGGCTCTATTTGTTTTGAAAATCTATTTTATGGAGTTCCAAGGGCTGTGTTTTCCTTAGGAAGGGCTTATTCTGCCTTTCTGCCCAGGATGCCTGCTAGCAGCCCTCAGCAGAGGCCTCTGCAGGTTCTCAACGTCCCAAGGTGCCCCACACATATGACTAACAAAATGTAAATAAACACAGCTGAGCCAGGAAGAAATTGGAAGGTTTTCTCATTAAAGAAATAAAATAAACAGATGTCCTTAAGCACTTTGGCTCATGTTTGTCAAAGGAATGGAAAACTCTCAGATGTTTGAGCAGCAGTCATGATATAAGGCCACATCTCAAGCGAGAGGAGGGGAAAAAAGCAATGCCCTGGCACTCAGAATTAACTAATAGTTCTCAGGGGAGGCCCCTTTTGATTTGAACCTTAGCAACTTCTACAAATAGTTTTTAACAGCCGAGCAATAAAATGGGGTTTTATTCCTTCTCAGTTTGTAAAGTAGTAAAGGACAGGCTGGGCCATTAGGAGCATGAATCACCAGCAGATTTGATTAAATCCCCATGGTGTTTCAATCAGGTCCTGCCTTTAGGGTCCTGGGAGAGAACAAAGCAGGGAAAAGCACAAGCTACTTGAAACAGTGAAGCCAGGGAAGCGGGAAGAAAAAGAAATTAAAAAATCAAACCTAGGGTTTTACAAGGATCTCGAGTAGAGCCAAGGAGGAACTTTTCAATGACTTTTTTTTAAATTGGAAATTATAATTCATTCAAAGGAAAGCTTTTCATAAGAACATGTAACAACCAGTGAAACTTTTGAGGAATAAGGTTTCTTAGATCCACAACATCATTTCTGGTGAGAACAAGACAGTCCAGTTCACAGCCAGCACACAGCAGCTGTAACATTTGTTCCAATGCTAGAAAATCATATTTATGTCCTGTCCTCAACTGGGCCAAGTAGAAACTTTTGCTACTCTGTCCAAAAGGTCCTGCCATGATTGGTGGAGCCTCTCCTGGGTGACTGCAAGTCTCTCATCAGAGAGCCAAGCCCTTGTTTGCACAGGCTGGAAAGCTGAGGGCATCTCCTGTCTGCTCAGGGCTTGAGTAAACCTCATGCTGCCACTTCTGAAACACAAAAGCATTAAAAAAACGTGGCTGTCACAGAAAACCTGCTTCAAACAAGCACCTCTGGGGCTCTCTGCAAGGCCTCACTGAGTGCAGAGAGGCTGCTCCACATAAAGCAACCATACAGGGCAGAGTCACACAGCGGAGCTACATCCCTTCCACTGAAGCTTAAACTACACCCAGAGCTTTGCATGATTTTAAACCAGGACATAATGTGCTTTACACATTTTTGCAGGTTTTTTTTTCTAAGTTTGAGGTAATTCTGAATGCTGAACAATCTCAGAAATTACATGGCTCTTGCAGGGAATTTTATAGATCTGAACTCCCAGGTATCAGCAGGCAGTGTCAAAGTGCTGGTAAAGATCCAACACAATTCAAGAATTTAGACTGTCCTGTGTGTTCAAATCTCTAAGCCCAGACTAAAATAAAATCCTTGTCATTTGATTAAAGGATTTTGGAGTATCTTGCATATAAAAATTAATTTTAACTCCAGTTTTTACTTTAATCACAACTAATTTGGACACTTCAATCCCAAGAAGTGGGGATGCAACACAGAACAAGAATACACATTCTTGGAACAATACAAAATACTAAGAAAAGGTACTGGCTTCACAGAGCTCCCTCAAATTAGGGAAAACAACACTCCCACTGCTCCCTTTTTTTCCTGATACCAGTTCTTCGAAAAGCATGAGAATGAAACCACAGTATAATGCTTGAATAAAAATTTCTGCATCTCTTTCAGTCTGAGAAATTTTAAGGCTTAGACAACACAGGTTATGGAACAATCTTGCTTATGTCCCAGATGGGGAAAGAGGAATAGAGTCATGATTATTTTTGGCAAAGCACTTCATGCAGTCTCCTCATATTGTTTCTGAATTACTACCACCAAACGAGTCTGTCTGTGTCAAACAAGCCCCCTGACTTTTACCCAATTCCTGTCAAAGCCCAGCAGCACTGTTATGGATTTTGAGCCATTTTCCCCCACTGTATTCAGTCAATGATCTGGGGACAAACTTTTTCTGACCTGGCCAAGCCTGCAGCCCTGTGGAGCAGGAGCTCCATCACACACACCAAAGGATTAAAAAGGCTCCATGGACACCACAAAAAGCCACAAGGGTCTCCATCTGCTGAGGTCTGTAGGGACATGGTAAATATTCTGCACCCATTCAGTGATCAGAAAGCTGCAGAACAGGTTTTATAAACCCTCCTGAACATAATACCCAGGGTTACCTGCCTCTGGAACTTCTGGGGAGTTGCCTTCTCTTGTCACCCTATGGCAAAGAAATTAAGACCAAATTTCTGATGACTCTGCAATCCATGGGCTACAGGAAAGGGTTTGGGAAGAGAGGACAAAAAGGAGCAGCCTAGGCTGGGCTATTCGTTCATGCTTCAACTTTTAGTAAATTTTGGGTTTTAACTGCTATGGGTGCTGTTGGCAAAGTATTTTCTAAACACCTGAGAGTAACTTTCAGTGCCCTGAGGAGGGCATATGTATGTTGAGAGCCACAGAGAAAACAAAGAGAATTTTCCCATGAAGTCAGGTCAGAAAATATGCATTGAAGCATTAACCATTAATAACATGACTTTTTGTGAGTTCTTTCCCCTCTTTTTTCCTTTTGTTTTTTTTCCTCATTTTTGGACAGCTGCCTGTTGCTGCCATCACCAATGAAGGGACAACAGACACAACCATTTGTGATTAAGTAGCTAAAGAACACAGGAATTTAGACCCAAATCTCTGAAGCTGTGGTTGGTGTTCCTCCTCCCATCTTTCAAGAAAAATCACCCCAGAAAGAGATATTATTCTTCAGCTTGAACTACTTTACAGACTAATTCTTTGAGCACCTGCAGCTCCACCAGTGCAAGAGACAGGATAATAGTGGGAGATAAATGTTGGCCAGGGGATGGTCAGGATCACATAAACTCACACCTTTTCTGAAGAAAGACAGAGTGAACCAAGATCTCCATGTAAGAGATTTAATTATAAGCACATGCATGTCTAATTACAGGCATGTGAATTCTTTTATGGAGAATTTTGGTTTTGATACTTAATTTACTTGGAGATTAACACTTCCTACACTACTGAAGTAAGAGATCCTGAAACTCTTAACCTCTGGCTGCTTCACTTGTACTTGGTAGTTTTGAATTGTGCTACTATTTAACAGTTCCCAGGACAGCCTGTCTGAGTGTGCTGTATTTCCCTCTTGGTTTAAGGTCTGTTCCAAAGCCCACCAAAGCCTCTGGTTGTCTTTGGATCAAGCCACTGGCCTATAATAGTTTTATAAGTATTATAAACCATTTCCCTTACAGGAGAGTCCTGAGGAATTTAACACTGATGAAACAAATGAAGAACTGCAAAGCAAAAAGTCCTTCTAGAGAAGCTTCTCAAGGAACCCATCGTAACTCAACAGAGAAGGTGATTGATTCTTCCAAAATAATTCTCTAAATATATAATTCTCTAAATTAGAATAAAGGAAACAGCCAACAGAAGCCCCCACACAGCAGATTCCAACTCTACACCCCTAAATGTGCAGTAGGCAGCAGGTGAAGGCATCTGCTTCAGAGGTGCTGTGCTAGGACAAAGCCAGCCCATTAAGGGAATTCTCCCCATGAATTCAGCAGCCCCTGCCCAAGGCTGAGCTCAACCACAGAGCAGATCTGCACACCCTGAGTTTGTTTCCTGATCCTGCCTAATTCTTTCTGGTGTTTGTAGGCAGTAGGTCTGAGCCTGCACGTGCACACCTCGTTCATTATGTTCTCTGGGAAAAGTCACCACTCCAATTACCTTGTACAACATGGCCCTGGGTAAATCCCTGCCTGGAAACACGTGCTTGGTTTTCAGAGGGTGCTGCTAGAAGTGTTAGCAGCATTCCAAGTGCTGCAGTAGACTTCCACACCACAAACACCATTTTATATCCTTTACAACTGTGCACATCTAACAGTGAACAATAAATCTATCTTACTAATTACACCTTCAGCTTGTTATAACCATCATAAAAAAGTACAGCTGGTAAAGCCATGAAATGATGTCAAATCATATTTCTGCTTTCTGGAGAGAAGCTGGGTTATTTTCCAGTCTCCTGATGAAGCTGAGTGCTCAAAGCCATGTGTGGAAACAGCTGCCAACTATGTCATCCACCTTTAATTAGGTAATGATATTGTCTTTTTTCCTACCCATTTAAAAGTGCTTGACATTCTGTAATTCAAAGTGACTTAGGTGTTTATCATAAAAAGCTGCCTTAGGAAGAATTTGAAGCACATGGTACTAAATCTGAACCAGTGTTTTCTCCTTAGCAGCCGAGTTCAGGCTGCTCAGCCACAGTTCTCTAAAAAAATGGAATTGCCTGTGTTTCAAAGAGAGTATCTAAAATGTGGTCAGCTAAACATGTTTCTGAAGCCCCCTTAGAAATGTGAGCTCTGGCTGCAATGTGGGAAGCACAGCCAGTTCTTCAGGGCAACCCAGACAGAGGAACACAAAATCTCTCTTAAAAAATTGTCTGAGATTTGTAAGAAAACACTGGTCTAACAAAAAAAGTGTTAGCTAATTCAGGCTGGAGTTAATGGAGCCTGGCTGCTGGATGCTCTCTCTTGCAGATGACAGACACTGGAAGAACATCCCAGCAAGTGGCAGCTGAACAACACAAGCTTTGGAAAAACAAGGGGCTACTTGCAACATGAAAGGGAGGTAAATTAAATTTTCACATGTTCGGAGGAAATGCCACAGGACACGTTTATACAAATATGTCTGAATAAAACAGGCAGCATCTGTTTGAAAAGCTGGCTCATTAGCTGCCCCCACAGTTCCCGACGCAATCTGGCTGGACAAGCAGTAATGCTAAAAAAATTAAATTTTACCTTCCCATATCTGGATGCAAAGGTTCCCGTGAGTAAGGAGTGAAAAATAATTATCGTCTCATCCAAATCCCACACAAACACACGCTGTGATGACAGATGGGGTGGAAAAAAGAAATATAGTTACATATTAGGCAACTGCAAGAACAGGTTCAGTCAGGAAATATGTCCTGTTGGACTAGAGATTTTTAAGATCTCAAGCCATTTGGAGCACTGACTGGATGTTTTGTGAAAGCAGGCAAAATGAAACATCAGGAATTTTGGAACTGCCATCCCAAGAGCCTGCTCTCCTAACAACCACAGAAATCCCCTGTTGCCTATCAAGTCAGGGGAACAAAACATCAGACTTACAAAGAGCCCAAAAGGAAAAAAAAGGGTATGTATGAAGAATAGTTTGAGATGTTGATAACACAGAAATTGAGCAATTGTTTTGACTACTCGTGCCTGCAGGTTCCAGTTGTATTACTAATTCTGTTCTGTCTCTCAGATTTGCTAACAGAGGCAACTGTTCATCCTTGCTGGATGTACCAAAGGATATAAATTAAAGTTATTACCTCAATCTCACTGTCAGCAGTAGGGGAAGGATCGTTGCTTCTTTTTGACCGGGCTCGTACCTTGCCATCTGACCCTCTGTGATGTCTGTCTGTCTCTACATCTTTTGCTGGTGTTGTGGAATATTCCCCTATTAGGAGAAAGAAATTCCATTGTAAACCTACATTTTGTCACTGTAATTAGAACATGAAACCTTTTATTGAAAAGCAACAGAAACACTGTGAAAACACTATGAGAAAATCTCACTCTTTTCACACCAATAGCTAACAGTGTAAGAGAAGAAAGTTTTAATTCCTAAGATTTGTTAAAACAATTTCAAGAATCACCAAAACTGCATATATAACATTTTAAAAAGAACATGTCACTTCAAAAAACCTTATCAAAATTTTCACTGGAAAGAAAAAACTTGGAATTTTACTCCCCCCCATTCTTTTCAAAGACAGAAATTGGAAAGGCAATAGAAACAGAATCCAAGACCAATTACTTGACTTCTGAAATTTACAGACTTCTGAAAGTCCAATTACAGACTTCTGAATTTTTTTTTTCAAATCTTTTTGGTTTTGTTTTCTTTTTTAAAATTAATGAATGCAAATGACTGAAAATATACTTCAACATCAACTTTTATTTAAAAATACAGAACTAACCTGTTGAGCCTTACCCCATTTCTCAGAGGATAGTATTTTAGAAATAACTGAGAAGACACAGTTAAAAGCAAACTTCCCATGTATAAAGTATCTGTTTTGATTGGCTTGAGTTTCACAGATCTGTGTGGGTTTCACTCACCTTACATTACAAATCCTTTTCAAACATATTTTTCTTTACACCTTGCTAAGTTGTGGCCTCTGCAACTTCCTAGAATAACCATACTCTTCTTCAGAGAAGCTGGGATTGTGCCTAGGAAGCCTTTTAGAAATTATCCTTTCTCAAAAGGGCTGAGATAAGATCTAAGGAACAGAAAATCCTCCAACTGCTTTTAAAGCAGTCTGTGATCACTTCTTTTTAAATAACAATGCTAGTTTATTTTTCTTTTAGAGCAACCACAGATGTTCAGATTTGTTTTGTAAGTCAGCAGACCTTCAGTGGGTGTGTACTGCGATCATCCACAAATTGTGTGGTGTTTTATATAAATGTTATTGCACACCAATGAAAACTAGCAGGGAAGTGATATCTGAAGATTGCTCTTGAACAGGACACTGGGGGATCATAATCCACCAGTAATTCCATAAATTACTTAAGCTTTGAAACTTTAAAAATTAGGCATTCAATGAGAGGACGCAAATTTTGAAGCTTTTTTTATGGCATGGGATTAATCTCAAACTTTCATATTAGACACAGTTTGGATTTTTAAAGAGGGACTTTCTCTTCATGTTATTTATGAATGCACAATATTAAGTGTTGTTTTAAGAGGTGAATATAATCCTTGACAAAGATTTGGGATAAAAAGTCATCAGACACTGAGGAAACAGAATTTTTCAGAGCATGGCTGTTTGTTTTGAATTCATGGCCATCCATGTCAGCCCTCAGTGCTGCACTGGGGTTGGTATGTCATTGTCATTCTGTACTACCTCAGAGGAGATCAATCCTCACAGACTCACAAAACCAACACAGGATGGTTTAGAGAGCTTGGACATTCCCCTCTCTTCCCAAGCCCCTGTGTAAGAACTGTTCAGTGCTAGAAAATCTGAGCATTTAAAACGCATTTAAAAAAACGCATTTAAAATATGCATTTTAAAAATTCCAACAACAAGAGGACAGCATTTATATCTCCAGATGGCTGAGGCTGCCATGCTGGGAGCACCAGAGAGGCACCTACCAGAGAGAGATTCTGTGCTCTGGCTGGTGATGTTGTGGGAAGACTCCTGCAGGGAGTAGGTGGAGGTGGGGATGGCCGAGGGGCTGATGCTGTTGGCAGACACGTACGGGGAGTTGTAGGACGAGCTGTAATACTGAGAGTACTGGCTCTGAGGGAAGCTGGGATACGAGGAGTATTCCTTGGAGGGAGAAAAAGAAACAGATCTAACTGGCATGTGTCTGGTTTTATCTCACAAACAAGCAAGCCACCACAAAAGCTGCGTTACTCGTGCACGCAGCAAGTGACGGCTCGGGGATATTTCACTGAAGAGCTGCACTGCATTCACTTAGGAAATTACATTTCTGCTTCTCACAAATATACTCCTATTTTATCAGGATAGACTAACCAACAAGAGGTCAGAAATCTGGCAAGTTCTGCGTTTTTTGACAGGATTTAAGTTATCAGTGCTGACACATTTTATATTACAGAGTTCAACAATCTAATGTAAGAGTGAAGTAGGGCAGCTTTCTGAAAAGGGCCATGATGGGACACATAATCTTTGCAAACAACAAAACACCTAAGAAATTGCAAGAACAGAATGAACAACTGGGTGAGGGAAGGAGCAAAACAGGCTGCATTTTTCCATGATCAGCAACATCTTCTGATCAGCTGTGAGGCTAAAAACATGAAAAGAAAGTAACAATTTTTTTGCAGCAATGCCCACAACAGTCTGCCCAAATATCTCAATTAATAAATGTGTGAGTGATCTTGCCTATCTACAGAAAAATGAACTAGAAATATGAGGTGCAAGTGACCTTGGGGAGCTGAGATATCACAAAACTCTTTGCCTTGATTTTAAGGCACCCAAAGAAACCCCATAGCATTATCCTTGGATGTTTGGTGGGTGAAAAGCAGGACACTAGAAAACATAAAATGCATCTCTAAACAATCAAAGCATAAAGGGTTTAATTTGTTTCTTTTTGTTTTAATTGCAACTCCTGTCCTTGTCCACTGAATTTGCTTTTCACAGAAAACTGTGTTCATGCTCTGGGCATTGTCTTTGAGCAGAAGGCTTTTATTCCCTCAGAAATTATAATTAGCCTCTGGTATTAAATAAAATTAATTAATAAATAGTCTTCAGAAAGACTAAAAGCACTTTCCTTCTTAACAGCTTACATCTTTGTCTGTGACAGCTATTTCATTAACTTCCAGTCACCAGGGAGCTCTCAAGAACAAAGACTCAAATTGCCATAAGAACAATTAGACTGAAAAAGAAATGAGATAATTTCATTGTTTTCTCCTACAGAAGATTACAAAATAATTTAAAAAGCCCAGCTTTTCTCCCTGTTTAGGCAACCTCCATACTTCAATCAAATGCTCTTCTGTCAGTAATGCTGATGTTTTAAACCCAAACTGCAGCAACAAAGAAACTGCCCACTGTTGCCATTAAAAATACAAGTCAACAATCACCCTAAGAACAAGGAACTGAAATTACTGGCCAACCAAAACACATTTTCTGGGACAGTGTACTCATTTGTTTGCTCCAAACAAGAGGAGCCATTTGCTACTGGAAAACATCTGTCCTGTGTTTTATTTATACACACACATTTACCAAGGTATCTGAGGCATGGACAGGTGTGCCCTCAAAGAGGGAAATGCACAGACAGCTCAGATGGCTCAACATCCACCAAGGCCTCTGAGATTGCTCACACTCACTGCCCAGTGCCAGCACAGAGATAACAGGACTCTGGGAGCCATCCCCTCTGCAGAGGATGCACAACATAGCTGAAAGCTGTAAGATGGCAGAAGGATGAGGAAACTCAGAGGCTGCCAGGGCACCCTGCTCCTGCAAGGACTGCACTCTGTGTGTGTGCACTGAGACACGTCTGAAAATTAACCAGGATACCCTGAAATCCAGCAAACAGGCCCAAGGAGCAGAGCAGAATGGTGTTCAGCAAAACATAAAGCAATACCTTCCTTAAATAAATGTGAACACTAAAATAATCTCTCTGATCTATAAATCCTCCAAGTGGTTTAAAATAAGTGACAGGGTTGCCAGAAATAGGGGCTGAACCATACCTGATGCACAGCACCAGATCTATAAATCTTCCAAGTGGTTTAAATTAAGTGACAGGGTTGCCAGCAATAGGGGCTGAACCATA
Source organism: Spizella passerina (assembly GCA_013401375.1). Taxonomy (NCBI): domain Eukaryota; kingdom Metazoa; phylum Chordata; class Aves; order Passeriformes; family Passerellidae; genus Spizella; species Spizella passerina. The sequence continues at coordinate 14,550 of WBNQ01086808.1, forward strand.
CCTGATGCACAGCACTGAATCCTGCAGAATTTGTCAGGCCGTTGGCTCCCTGGTAAATCCCTGTTGTGCCTGAGGGAAAGAGTGTCACAGTCATAAGATACAGCAGCAATCAAAGTAACAGGGTATGTTAATTCAAATAATTTCCAACAGGGAGTAAAGTACCAGCTCGCTACAAAAAAGTATGGCACAAATCTGAGGCTGTAAAAACTCTAGGCTGTTACTGGGTTTACTGACTGAAAGGCATTCATTACATGCACTAAAACATTGATTATTGGCTGGGAAACACAGCTGGAACACAAGGATTCTGCCCAGATTTAAAATTCAGTTACTTCTTTTTACAGTAACTAATGGAATAGTATTTTTTACCTTCTCCTCCTGCAGGAAAACCCCTCAGATTACACAGACATCCTCCCACATGTGCTGTTTCATGCATGGGTATCTGTCCTAATTGATCAGGAACCCAGGAGTTTTCAGAAAAAAAATCTGTTCCCTGGTGTTGCTCTTCCCAATGTGAGAACAATATTGCTGAGATTTCAGGGACAGCAAAGATATTTGTTCATCTTGGGGTATCAGGAAGAGAAGGATGGACATGGTTCTGTCCCAAGCAGAGCAGCTGATGCTCAGCCAGGCTCCCTCAGCTGGAGGAAGCATTATCACAAAGACTTTGCTGGCAGAAGTAAATGCCCAGGTAAGATCTACAGGAATGGTCTGTCTTTGCCTCCCATCAGGCAGAGGTAGCAGAGCCAAAAGCTCTCCTCCCCTTTCAAGTTCCAGCCTTGATTTCACCTCACTCTATGCTGGTTTTGATTTCAGCATTTTTCATTTCACATGGTGTGCCAAAGAGGTGTGATTTTGGTGCTGCCTGGCTGCACTGGGCTCATTTTGGCTTCATTCTGTCACCTCAATGTGCCACCAGACTGACCTAATCTGTACCTAATCAGACCTTTGGCCTTTTTTTCTCATCCAGCTTCTCACCCTGTGAATGACTTTGAGCAGTGCTGTTTTAACCATATGACACTCTGCACGTCTTCATGTGGCAACCATCCTCTGAGGTTCCACTTGCTTGTTTTTATTTTAGGACACCAGATTAGCTGGGGAATGGACAGCTGAACAAACTCCACTCTGCCAAGTGCAGCTACAAAGCACATGCACTGAGAAATAAACCTCAAGCCAAAAAGAAATGAGAGAGAGGACTCTGCCCTCCTGAACTAATTTGTTGCCACATGTGGTCTTTAAAAAGAAAATAGCAGAGAGGAAGAAAACAGAGTGCAGGTGACTGCCAGGTACCTGGAGGGTGTCCCCAGGGCTCAGAAGGTGCTGGCTGGGAGCTGAGCCAGTGCAGGTGGGATTGGGGATCCTTCTCCTGGCATTCCTGCCTTGGAGCCAGCTCTGGGTGCATCAGTGTCCAATCCCTTCCAACAGCCCACATGGGGAACCTGCCCAGAGCAGCATCCCAGAGACAGCAACACATCCAGCTCCTGGCATTTCCCCACTTCCCACCCATTACAGGTTTGCCAAAAGCCCCAGGTATGCAGCAGCAGGAATCTATTCCTGTGGCAGCAGCATTTCTCACCACTCTGAAGGAGAGTAATAGAGCCCCAGTGCTTACAGGCAAAAACAACTTCCACAGAAGACAAAACAGCTCTTGTACACCAGAGCTTGAAACAATACAGGGGGGAATTTTTGATTTTCCTAAACTGTCATTTAGAAACAATCCATCATCCTTTATTAAAGCTGTCAGGAGGGGGATGAGTTACCTCGAGGGACTCACGCTTTATGTGTAAATTGTGATGAGAACATGTTTATTGCTGTGCTACCTGCACATGATACTGCAGCTTCCTGCTTTCCAAACAGTCAGAGGGAGTGAGGAAAGGAGGGATTCACACAGCTGGATTACAGAACCTAGTCAGAACTCACTCAGAACTTTGTACAGCTGTGAGGAATGAGCGTGTCCGTGCACACACAGGTAAGTGAGCAGGGAGAAAAGGGCAGGAATGTGGGATGAGAGGATGGGGAATGACCCCACAGCTCCCCACAGTGCACTGTGACTGGACCCAGTGGGGTGGATTTTACAGTGGGGTTTTTTAAATTATATTTTTGCCACTTTGACTACCCAAGTTCAGGTGTCCCTACAGGCCACTGCAGGCTGGCTCCCTCTGCACAGGGGATTGTCCAAAGGAAGGACAGATTTTTTTGCCCACATACTTAAATATTTGTGAAAGTGCTGAAGACTGGTATTCCCTATAAACCAAAGTTCAACCTGGCAACTCAGGTTTTTCTCTTTTTGTGGCTCCTGTCATTGTATCCTGACCAAGGAGGATGACCATCTCTCAGCACTGTTTGTCTGAGATCAAACACAAGCCTTTTCCTTGCCCTCCAGCAGTGCATTCAGAGATTTGAACCCCCTCCCCAAGCACACCTTGAGAGCTGCTAAACTCAGGATGTCTTGGCAGCTCAGTGCTACAGCAGAATAATTACAGATAAGGATACTGGGGACAACCAAAGTCAGTAAACACTTGGAATTGCTTCCCAGCTGAACAAGGATAAAAAGAAGGGAGAGAAAAAAAATCAATTATCTGCATGGAAAAGAAAGTTCTTTAAGATTCAGGTTCAGCAATGTTTGTCTTGGGAACTATTATAGCTCAGACCCTGTTCCACTTCACAGAGCAGCTGCAGAGACCACGTTTTCAATGATGCACCCTCAGCTCAAATGGCAGGAAAACAAACAAGTGCCACAGGCAATGGAGACAGAGATAAACCCTCTCTCTCCATAAACAGAGAATGAGGCCTGCAGGTCACAATTTCTGTGAGCAGCCTTGTAGAGTTCAGCAGTTCAGAAAACATACCAGAACCAGCCCCAAATGTTTGCTTTTCCTCAGTAAGTTGTTGGTAGGAAATAAACACTTCCACAACAAAATTAATTCTGCCAGGTGCAATTTCAGTTTTGCATCAGTAAATTTTACACTCAAGAAACTGGAAAATTATCAACATATATTGCAAATTAGCCCTGTTCCCCATGTAACCATTTTTCCCCTCAAACACTTTCCCAAGTAACAACACTTCTTGTAATATTCAGAAGAAGACTGGAATGAAGTTTGAAAGTGGTGCTATGTGGAAAGGGGCAATTCTAGGAAGCCCCTTGGTAAGCAATGTACATGAATGCCTGGCCCCCTCTCATTTCTGCCTGTTTCTACAGGACTTTTGCTTTCACATATATTGTTTTTTTTCCATGGACCTCTGAAGACAACACACACTCTCAGACTGAGGCTGGTTTTACATTTGCAGTACTGCAGAGGTGGGAGCAAGCAATTTGTTTCCATCTATCTTGGTAGCTCAATGCCAAGTAATTGCATCCAAACTCCCTGCAAATCAGAAACAAGCCTAGGATCTCCCCCTTTGGATCTTCTCCATATGGAATATGGCTCACATCTGTGTTCAATCAAGCCAGTTGCTAAATGTCACAATGCCCTCATTCACAGGTAGCTTAAAGAACATTTAGCTCATAATAAAACAATCTGAACTCTGAAGCAGAACAGCTCTTCAGATGTGTGGCACTGTAAGTGTTCCTGTGAAGTATTTCTATCACAAACACACTCTCCTGGACAGACACTGCATGAAAGGAGTGCACATGCCAGGCAGAGCCAGTGCCACGATTTTCCCTCGATAAGGAGATGTGGCCCTTTCTCTATGGGAGTGTCCAAGGGCAACATGTACAGAAAAACTCTTTGTGAGCTGATTAATGTTCTATTCCTGCTCTCAAACAGATGGATTTCATTTGCTGTTTTCCCCTCATTCACGTTTTAATTCGAGCATTCCCAAAAAGCCTCTGCCATGGTCAATGATCATTGCAATGGTGCGTGATCTGGCCTGCAAAAACTTTCATACCAGCCTCTCACCCTCTACATCTGTCTTTCAGTCACTGCAGAGCATAGGCTGTATTTCTTTCCCTCCTTGCCAGGTATGAGCAAGTACAGAAAAGAAGGAATATTTATGGTTATTTTCAGTGTAATCAGAGCTAAGTGCTGGCATTGCTAGAAAAAAAAAAGATTTTTTTTTCAGCTCATGAATGATACAGGAATACTGGTGTCTTAGGGAATGGGGATTATGAAGACAGGACAGGCTTGTGGTGCAGCTCAGATCAAAACCACAGCAAGCTTTGAAAATCAGGTTTGTCCTTGTCTTTCACAGGTCAGAGGGGCCCTGACAACAGGGAGGTGTTCTCCAAGCCTCCTGTACTGCTCAAAAGAGAATAAACTGCTATATTTAGAAGAACAGATGGTTTGCACTTCCAACATTCAATGAAATACCCAACAGTCAGAGGAGGAGATGGCCAGGTTCAACACAGCTGGGCAGCTTCAGTGTTTATCACAGCTCTCTGGGCAGCCAGCTGTGAGCCCAGGAACACTGAAAAGATGCAACACTGAGGGTGGCTACCATGGGCATTTCTGAGTACGTTTGTGTCATGATTTAACTTCCAAAAAAACAGAATGAGGAAGCTCAGACCTAAGTATTTCCTCTAACTCTTAGATGAAGCACACAATGGTTCCACAGAGAGTTCTCTCAAAGGATTTAGGACCATTTAGGGCTAATAAAATAAATGCCTGCAGGGGTCAGCTGAATTGCTGGTGTTTTACAAGCCTGCACACAATGGCCTGTGCACTCTGACATCACCAGGCTGTGTTCCTGCAGGAAGCACTGCTGGCTGTGGGTGATGAAGGCAAACCCCACTCCTCCTCCCTGCACTGTGTGCTTTACCCTGAACAACATCTGCCTGAAGACTTCCACAGCCATTCAGAGAGGTTCTTTGCAGTGCTTTAGCTCTCTGACAAGCTAATGTTTCCTGCAGTAAATACTGCCTTCTCCAAGCTGCTACACTTTTAGTGAGAGGTTAAGCACTCATCAAAATTACCTCCCACCAGCTACACTCTAGTGCCTTGTAAGGTTCCAAATCCTACAACATCTGCCTGCATTTACTGGGCAAGAAGACTCATAAAACCTTGCATGCTTGTCAGCTGTGGAGGCACTTCAAGACTATCCAACCTGTTAAAGGAGAACAAAAACTCAACCCATATGTACTTTTGCAGCAGATTGCTCAACTGTTTGCCATTAGGTGTAATGAACCCTTCCCCAGAAAGTCTTGTATTTCTGTCTGGAAGGGCTCAGACAGTGCAGGGAAGAGCAGACTGCATTAACCTGGATGAAAAGTATTATTCTACAGTGTTACACCACTTGACATCAGCAGTGTCTGGTAAAGGACATTGCTCCCAAAAGCATTTGAACACCTCCAGCAGATGATACTCACAAATACAAAATCCATTCTAAGTAAGTCCATATTTCTCTCACCACAATCCCAGGCAGTCCTGTCAGCCTGACCAGGTGTTTGAGGGCACTCTGCATGGTGATATAAAGCACATTTCACAGCTCAGCTTTTCTGAGTCAAAGCTCTTCCCCTGCTCCTGGGAGCACTCAACCCACAGAGCCTCAAAGAGCTTTAATAAGTGATGACCAAAGCAGCCTTAAGAGCCTGGCTTTTACCATCCTTTTGAGCTTGGTCATTTGTATAGCTCAATCCAGATCAACAATGGTGTTGAAAGTGCTGGGGTGGTTTACAGTTACTCTCAGGATTTGAACCATGGGAAAGCAGTTAGATTTTACTGTACTCTGAGAAAGTGTTTTTAACCACTTCTATCTAACAATGCTAGAGCTATAGAAGGAAATCACACTGGTCTGTCTTCAAAAACAAACCACAAAGAAATGTTTTGGGCCAAAAAGGGAACATCCTTACAGCAAGGATGTAGACTCTTACTTGTTGAAAAAAACCAACCAGCAAAACTGACTTTATTTGGGTGACTCCATGGACACCAAAGAACAAAGATTCCTCCAGCTGCAGTTTCATCCTGGACCCAATCCTTCACTGATGGATAATAAGACATGATAAAGGAAATGAGGATTTGCCACCTCCTATGCTAATTAGTGGCCATGAACCTCCAGTTCCCAGGTCACCATTTAAATCTCAGTAGCCTTGTCACATCTACTGTCATGCCACTGGGGATAAAAGCTTGTCCTGTCAGCACAGCTGGTACTTAGCAATTCTCTTCCTCTTGAGCAAAATAAATCTCCAAATATCAGTGAAAAAGAAGGAGCTGGCCACCACATCTTCACTCTTAGACCCATTACTTAGGAACCCTGTACGTCTCAACTGATTCCTGAGGTTTTTCCATCCTCCCTGCACTTCAGTACTGCAGGGGCTCCAGAAGAAGGGGCCACAACAGAGGAAAATGTAAGAAACCTGACAACAGTAGAGTGATCCTTGTCCTGGTAATGACTTGTCAGCATCAATAAATCTGCCAGTTGCAGACTTTGTAAGTGAAATTTTCATCCTCCTCGTTTTATCTGTGATAACTCAGTGGGCTCCTCTTCACACAGTGCAGGTATTCTCACAGTTCTGGAGGTCACAGCGCTGCAGTGCAGAAATGTCAGTGTTTAAACCCTGCCAATACAAACACAAGGGGCATCCAAACTACAAATAAAAAGGCCCATGCAAGAGTGTTATCCACTGCCAGCAGAGCAGCTCAGAAACTCCTGAGCTGCACAGCCTGTGCTGACTCCAGCAGGGTCAGGCTGAACTTGTCCACAAACATCATCCCAGTCTCTCATCAAATGGCTGAATTCTGTTTTTTCCACCACAGCATTACCTCACACAGTGCTTGGAGATGAGATACAACAAAAGCAGTACCAGACCTGCACAGCATCATGAATCTGATGTTTCCTAACTTTCAAATGCTTGACTATGCAGGTATGATGCTTCTTGATACAGATTTTTATATGTAATTTTACACTAGCTCTTCCATTGCCTTCTAGACATTTTCAAAATCATTAGGTAAACTGAATCAATTATTCAGTGAAGCTTCCATAACATTTTAGCATATTCTTTGCCAATTGCACTGTAAACTGAATAATCAAGGCCAAGTTCATGATTTCCCAAGCTGTTACTATCCTATGTTTTTGGATTTTTTTATATCCTGCAGAAGCAATGAAAATAAAATCCACAGAGAAGTCTCTATAACATCCAAACATCTCTGTGACCGTTTTCTTTGTGATTTTGTTAATGAATCCACATTTTCAGATTTCTATCTGACTTCCACCAATGCTCCCAAGACAGTCAAGCAGCATGTGAGGGAAATGACACTTCTTTCTTTATAGATTCCCCCTTTCTCAACACAAACTTTTCTCTGTATTTTCCTCATCTAGTCCCTTTACTACTGCCCCTACCTTATTGCTTCTCTCTGCCACAGCTGCTCCCATCTCCCCAGTGCCACCTCTGCAAGCCCGACAAAGTCACACAAAACTCTCAAGGAGACACAAGACACCTCCAAAATAAAAGCTCTGCCTCAGAGAAGATTCCTGCCTTGACTGTACCAGTTAATATTTAATTTCCATTAAATGGCAAGAGGTAGAGCAGAGCTTTCCCCCTGGGCAGCAGTAGCACAGCTCCTTGCAGCCTCCAGTGCATCACTGTCAACACCTTTGCCTCTCCCACGGACTTCCCCTCTCCTACAAGCCAGCTCCTTTTAAAACAAAGTAAATGGAGCACAGTCAGCCCCTGGTGTTTAGAAATCTTTGAAAGGGAGACTGTGCTGTTATTCTGAGGAGCCTTGTATTTACACTGCAAGAAGTGAGGTCTGACCCCTCCTGAAGAGAGGCCTCTCCCTGCTGAACCCACCGCGGCGTGGAGCACAACTGCGCTGCCACGCTCGGAGACTGCCACTAATGCAAACCAGCTGTGCAGCAGGGGCTTTGCAAAGAGGCTGCTCCTTTTCTATTTTATCTAGGTTTAATTTTATCAATCTAAGGCATCTGAGTGACAGGCTGCTGAGAACATGCTCTCCCTTTATTTCTGGGACTTCACATGGATTCACGATCTGGATGCCAAAGTGTGATCCACGTTTCTCAGGTGTAGATTGAAATTTCATCACTATTTTCATCACCAACTAGTTCAAGAATCAAGTTTAAAACTAAACATGGACTTCCTTTGCAAAATTCATGCAGGCAGAGGTAACCGTTCGCACCAAATTGGTATTTATGACCTCGTATTGAGTTTTTAACACGCAAATTGGCACATAATTGTAAGAAATTCTGGCATCTCTTGGAAAAAAATTTGTCTATATTATCCAGATATCAACAAGGGTCAAAATGTTTTCAGCATAAGAAAACATTTTAATTGATTAATTATTCAGATTTTACTTGTTCTCAGGCCAGGAGAACAATTCATAACCAATTCATTCCACAAACATAAGCAATATATATAATTAATCAATTTTAAATCAGTGTTGCACAAAAGAAATTCTAATTTCTATTCATTCACTACTTCACAGCTCATCAGAAGGGCTCTGCAAAGAAAACAAATGTTCAGCAGTAGCAAAGAATTTCACTGCATAGGTCTTTGGTCCCAAATTTATGTCTGTCCCAAGCTCAACACTGTTCTGCAATTCCTTGGCAAAGGAAAGTTATCCCAGTTACATAACTGATTTTTCCTTTGTAACGTAAAAAGTATTTTGTGGGTAGATAGATTTGGATATTAAAAAACCCCAAAAAAGCAGTCAAATCTTTTCCTGCCCAACAACAGCATCCACAGTGGTCTTTGGCCACAGCTTCAACTGTTGTGCAACCTCATAGTTTCATGCCAGCTGTCATTTCAGCAATTATAACTGAAGAGCAAGGCATTGTCTAGGAATTAATGACAAGCTGAGAAGAGATGGCCTAAAGTGCAATCAAGGGGTAGCACATGCTCTTGCAACCACAGGAAATGCTCTATAAGCTGGCTGTTATTGCACTCTCTGCAGAGCTGATGGGTTTCTGGGCTAGCTAATGTGCTGGCACAATTTTCTCTTTGTATTTTACATAGCTCACTAAATGCTAAGTTTCTTATATTCCAAAGATTTCTCCCCCACCCTCAGCAACAAGCAGTTTCTCAGCTGCCAGTTAAGACTGTAAGTTTTTGGGGGCAGAACTGGAAGATAATCTTTGTGTTTCGTGTTCAATTTCTATCATTGAATAATAATTTCACCAGAAGTCTGAGCAAATCACTGAATGGCTAAACTGTCAGGAAATGTAAACTTAGAAAAATATGTAAAAAAGGCAAAAATATATTCCTAACATCAAGCCCAGGGTGTTTGGTGATTTGGTGCTGTAATTGAACACTTACATAAGGATTGATTAAGAAATGAAATGGACCTTAAAGAAACATTTCTTTCCCAGCATGACAAATTTACCACTTTAAAGGCAAAAACCTAATGCAAGCTGTTGCCTCCTCTCCAGATTCATGACTCTAAAAGTGAGTGCCATCCCCAGACTGGCCACATGCATATTTCAGGTATCTTAATTACAAAACAAACAATTTTCTAAATGTAATAATGACATGGAACAACCCTGTACACATCACAGGTTAAAAAGGAAACTAAGAGAGGAAAAAAGTCACTCCTCCAGAGCAAATACATGAATACCCGATTTCAGTCTGAATGTTACTTGAAGCCTGATGATATCCACTGTTACTTGGCAATTAAAATCTTTATTTCAATCCACAGCACCTTTGCAATATGGTTTTGTGTCATTTTATGAGCTATGCAACTTGCTAATCTCATCTTCTATATTTGTATCCATGTGCGACACATTGCATTTGCTATTTGGCTAACAAACTATTCCACAATCAATTCAGTTTCATACTAGGGAAGCATGAAAATAGATTTCCCCTTTTGGCTGGCTGTAAAATAGCTCTTTTTCTTTACTACTTACTGACCAAAAGGATGTTATACCTTCACTCTTGCTCTTCAGTGGATCCTGTTCTCACTCAAGGACCAGGATCCAGCTGACAGCTGGAGTTCAGGATGAAAAGCTGAATGCTGCCCCTTTACACCTGCATCACCTGTGTTTGTACTGCAAGCAAACAGACCTGAGCAGGGAGCAAATCTGGATTCAGAGGTACCTTTTACTGCTCACAGGCACCCCAGCCTGCCAGTGCTGCTGCCAAACAAACACCAGAGGGAACAAACCAGCACCAACCAAGGACAGCGTTTGTCCTAGAGCCTGTGAGACAAAAATGTGTCACCCAAGAGGCTGTGTGCTCCTTGGTGAGTGGTGTAACCCTACAGTGGGCACTCATTTGCTGCTGTAACTCCTATCTGAGGTGACAGTGAGGAGGAATCACGGGGCCTGAGCAATCTGACCACCCATCCTCACCCACAAATGAGATCATTGTGTTGCTCTGGGAGCTGGTCCTCACTGGAGGCAAACAATACCAACTTATTTCCCTTCTGCACCTGAGCTATAACTCGTTAAATACTTGCAGAGAATAGCTTAAAAAAATAAATGTTTTCCCTTGCACTTGATAATAGAAAACTGAGCAGCAGTTGGAGGTACCTTCTCTTGCTGAGCCCCTGACCATCACCCTCTTCATGATCTCTCTTCCTCCATGATGCCAAGAACATTTTGTCCTTGAACTGGGAGTTAGAAACCTGACTCTTAAAGCCCCACTGAACTTTTTAATAAAAATATATTGATAAAAGTTTGTCCTTTTGAGCTGTTTTAGCCCATCAGCAGCCAAGCCCCAGTGGCCCTGGGGTTGGTGGCACAGGCAGGGGTCACCTCCCCACCCCTAAGAGCTGTGGCGTGGGAAAGCCCTGAGCACACATTCCTCAGTAGCACTCAGCACAGGAAGGCTCCTTCTCCTCACTCAAACCTTTCACTAGCACTCAGCAAGGTAAATAAACCACGCAGCCAGGCAGCTTCACACTGCTCCTCTCACAAGCCTGCAGAGGAAGGGTGGAAATATTTGTTTACAGGAAGACACATTTACTCCTGCTCCCTTGCCTTGGAGAAAGCACCTGCCACTTGCAGAAACTGTTTTCTTTGGTGTTAAAGGCTTACTGAGCTGGCTGGAACGATCTCCCTGCAATAAATATGTGAAGAGAAGTGATTTTTGCTAATATCACAGCATGGCCCTAGGGCACGTTCATGCTCTCACACACAGCTCTCCTCAGCCTGTCTTGGTACAACTCATGGCTGTGTCACTGCTGCTTGCAAGGGGAACATTTTCAAGGGCTGATGCACAAAATCTGCTTGTCTAAGCCTCTTGATAATGGGGACATCTTAAAAACCTCAGTCCAAATAAAGTCAAGAGTCTGTCTTCTCAAGAGAACACATGTGGAAGTAGGACTAGAAGTAGGCAGAAGTCAAGGTGACCAAAAACCCCAAACCCACAGGCCTCCTATTTCTTTTTTCTTTTCCTTTTTTTGGTGCCATATCCAGCACAGGTGTCTTCAGCATGTACTATGAGATATCCAAGCCCCCAAAACCACCTTAGTTATCTCTATAACATGCTCTAACAAAACTATCAGGTGAAGTCTCAGCCAAGGGTCAACTCTTAGTCTTCATCCTTCTTAGATAATATCTGGAATAAAATGGATTTTACCCTGTTTTCTCTCTTTTTATAACTGTTTAGGATTTGAGTTGGTGTCAGACTTAAAATAAAAGTGGATGTGTATGCCCACCTTTCACTTTCAGGACTGAGAAGAATTAAAAGACAGTTTTACAATGGAATATCTAAGTACAATGTCACAAAAGGGCTTTTTGCATAAAACCCTCAACAATATCAAAGAGCAAAGTGACAGACTTGATCTCTCTCCCCTTCCACAGCTTCTGCAAGAGTTTGGGAAAGCCAAGCAATTCCTCTTTGGTTTTCCAACCCTTGGAAAATCTCACAGGGATGAACAAAGCCAACACAGAGCTTTATCCTCGTGTGCAGACTCTCCTCAAGCAGAGTCACTCTCATTTTTCTCAGTATCAAAGTATCAGGCTGTTAAATAAATACTAGTAGGGAGAATATGCAGCATTTTAAGCACAGAGCAGTTTGTACAGGTCAGAATAAGGCACAGAGAAGCATAATACTGACAGGACTGTTTGCATGAAGTGTAAAACCACCTTTGTTTTGCTTCCATCAGAATACAGGAACTCACACCAACACAACAATCCCAGGTATGCAGTCACAGAACTAATTAAGAGAAAGAAAATACAGTTTCTGCAGAAAGACAAAGCTTATATTGATCATAGATGGAATTCTGCTAGGACATTAGACTGTTAAATCCAGTCCCTCAGCCAGAAATCAATGCCTTGATGAGCAAAACAGATCAAGCAGAGACTTTACCTCCTTCCCTGTGCTGACTGCCTGCACCTAGAAGCTTTCCACAGCACTTGCAGGAGGAGAATGGGTCCAGCATGGGGCTGTGAGTGCCCCAGGTTGTTGGGAAGGATGAAAGTTTGACAAGAAAGTCTCACAGTTATGTATGCTTAGCAGAAAGGTTTTTAAATGAAGAGTCTGATGAAGGAATAGAGATGGAAGCAAGTTTTGATATAGAAGAAAAGAATTGCTGAGCCAATCTTACTGGATATCCTTTGTCTCCTTGGTTATGTTAGTTAGAAGGGGTTTTTATGGCTTAGAGCAAAGGATAAACCCACCCCAAACAAGATGTTTTTACCAAGTAGAAAGACAGCACAGGCAAATAAGCCAGCAAATGTTGCAAGTAGAAAAAATGTCTCAGAATTTGCCACTACAAGAAAACAAAAACAACTTCTAGCTTAAACTGTAATGTACTGACTTTTAGTGATTGGAGAACAGTAACATGGATATGGTAATTATAGTAGTTATGATAGGCTATAGATAAAAGTAAGGTATAGATTGGTTCTGTTGTATGAAGATGCTCAGCAAAGAAAAGTACAGAATGCATTGTAACCAAAACCAAAGAGTCTCCAGGCCTGCCTGCAGCTGGAGCTGAGAGCTGTAGGCACAGCTCTGTCACCCACGGCCCTGGACTGCTGTGACATCTTGGGTACAATAAACTGCATTTTGGAGAGCCCCTGGAGTCCTGCATCTCTCATTTTGGCTCTTACACCAGGGGACCCTGTGAGTACCCAGGCAGCCCTGTGAGTGCCCAGGTGGCCCTGTGAGTACCCAGGCAGCCCTGTGAGTGCCCCAGGTGACCCTGTGGATGCCCAGGTGACCCTGTGGGTGCCCAGGCAGCCCTGGGGTGCCCAGCTGCTGCTCACTCACCGTGCATCTGGTAGGTGTAGGGCGCCTGCCCCGCCGCGGGCGCGCTGAAGCCGGAGCCGTAGCTGAGGAAGCCGCTCTGCCCTGGAGAGTGGCTCAGGCTGTCCTCGGTCTTAATGCCTTGGGGAGCCAAGAGCAAAACATGAGTGCTTGCCATGGAAACATGGATAAAAAGCAAAGATGGACAAAGAGCAGCTGAAAAAACCCCAAACTCACAGGCCTCCTTTATTTTTTCTTTTACTTTTTTTTTTGGTGCCACATCCAACACAGGTGTCTTCAGCACATATCATGAGGTACATTAACGATTTTTCAGCTGGATTTTAACCTAATAAGCCCTCTTTTTTAGACTTTCTATCACATAAATATACATCTTATAAATCTATCTATCTAATATGTATATATAATATATATATCAGTTATATATGTATANTAGATGATATAGATATAGATATAGATATAGATATAGATATAGATATAGATATAGATATAGATATAGATATATAGATATAGATATAGATGTGTGTGCATATTTAATTATTTGTATTACCCAAACAGGTCTCCTAACAACCAAACAAATTAATCCCAAATTTACTTGTGGTTTATTAATTTATTTGAGCCAGTTACATCCTGTATCTACAACCAAAAGAACTTTTGCTAAGATGGGTAAACAACCATGAATAATACTGTTTTCAAAAGCAATTTCTGAAGATAGAGTTTTGTTATAGAATTGAAGAAACTGACACATAAACTTCCTGAAGAGTTATCAGATGCAAGCAGTGATTGACAATGGAACAGGATCTTCAGCAAAATAACCTCAAGATTTCTGTTCTCAAAAGAGTTATTTTTTACTTGCATTGTATTTTCAGCTTTGGTATCAAAACATTTATTGGCAAGTCCTACAGGAGGGTTATCATCTACTCAGTTGGATATAACATACAGTTCAGGAACAACAGGTAAGCCCTGAAGCCACAAAAATCTTTTCATTTCTAAAACTAGGCAATTAAACTGACAATTTACAGGGGGAACAGCAATAGTTGAATTAAACATTGCAAGATGAAACCCTTGCTGGTAATGAAAGGAGTTGATATTTTATTCTGAGATGCAGCTGAGGTTGTACAGCTGTATTATTAAAATAAACAGCTCAAAGGTGCAACACATTATGAACCCTTTGGGTGTGATCCTTCCCTCCTTTGCATCCTATTTGCACAACAAAGGATGGCCAGTGGACACTCCCTGGGTGCTGGGACTAAAAAAGACCCTGCTGATGTTTGGACACTGGATTTACACACTTTCCATGCTGTTGTCATCTTTTAGCACTTGTAGACAAGTTGAATTCAGGTGCTTTTCCCCAAACATGCTCATTTCTAGCTTAACTAGAAGCAGCAAGTCTGTGCTTGCTCAGGTTTGGAGTAAGCTCTCCCAGGTAATGTTTTCTCAAATAAAAATCACTTATTCTAGCTTTAGGTGAGAAGAACTGTGATGCAGTTTGAGCACAAGAAGACTGTGAAAGGCAGGAAGTTTATTTGGACAGTGAAGGGACAAATTCTGGTGCAAGTGTGGAGCTTCATCACTGCTGGGGAAGAGAAGAGAGTGCAGAGAAGCCCCTCTCCCCAACACCCTGAGCTTTTCTATTCCATCAGCACTCCACAGGCCAGCACTCAACCTGCCCACCCCACTTACAATTAATCTCCAGCAAATGGGCCTCTTTGGAAGCCTAAAAATTGTTGTCAGACAGCAAAATACCTTAGCACCAAATTAATTTCCACATAATGTTCTGTTTTGTCTAGGAGCTGGCCGAGTTTTATTTTTTGTGCCTAAAAACAATACTGCTTCATTGTTCTTGGTTGTCAGCCAGGTGGAGTCTGTCATATGCTGTGCTGAGTATCTTAGAGAGGGTGTACAGGCTGGGGGAGGGAAATCACTGCTCAAGGATGCTAAGAGGTCACCCACAGGATTTATAAGCAGCATATGGGCCTGACACATGTATGCCCTAAAGCCTCTAGGCAGTAGCAAATGGCTCTGCTTTCACCTGCTCTAACAGGACAACTGCTCAGAGTTTTCCTTGGAAGTCAGCCAGCTGATGCAAACACACAAACAGCTCCAGAAAGGGTCTCTGAACATTCCTCTCATCATCCTGGTAGAGCTTTGGCTCTGCCAAGGCCACTTCCCCAGCCTTCCACAGTGCTGCATGAAATTCCCCTTCAGTCAAAGCTTTGTATAAAAACTTCTTGTTGGGAAGAGATCCTGTATTTGCCAAGTAAACAAAGGTGTTAAAGAGCACAAGAGAAAATCAAAAAGGAAACAAAACCATGAAACCATTTCAATGGTGCCAGACTCAGCCCTCATGGGAGCAGCCAGAAGGAGGAAGCCCAAAGTTTTCTGTTAAAAGAGCTGCACCTAAACCAGAGCAACACCTCTTTGGTCTTTAGGAGTGGAAAGAAATTTCAGCTTCCTCAAGAGCTCGATATCCCCATGCAGAACTTGAGGACACTTAAGGCTTGGTTTAGCAGGCATTCCTCTGTCAGGAGTGCTGGTTTAATTAGCTGCCCCAGCTGCTCCTGCCCAGCACTGTCTCCCCACAGCTGTTGGCAAGGCTGTGCAGGAAAGCAGGGAACAAAGCTGACTGGGGTTAGAAATGCTGACTGCACATACAGCCAGCAAGTGTCCATTTAAACACAAACTGTCTTCCAAAACCAAGATACTCTGTAACATCTCACCCATGCCTCAATCTGCTCTGCATTTTGGTTCTTCTGTAATAACATACACAGAAATTTTCTCGAAGTAGCTTGTGTTATTGCAATCTCAGGAAGAATCAAGGATGGAAAGTGTAGTTTTCATAAATATCTAAGTGTAGTTTTCATAAATATCATATTTACTGTACTTTGTCTTGACAGTGAATCATGGGAACACTCATGAGCTATTACTCCTATGTGGCACATCCTAGTGAACCTGAATTTCTCATAGTCTACAACTGACTGGCTCCAAACTCACCTAGTTAGCAAAAGCATAACCCATGATATGATGAGCTGATAGGTTTGAAGCTGATAACATTCAAAGGAAACCCAACATTTTCCAAGTCAGACTTTCCTCTAAGCGTAAGAACACGACATTGCTGAGACACAAATGACACTTCAGTGTAAATCTTCAAGACTCCAAACCTATTTTGCCAGGAGCAGGAGGACGATGCCCTCACGGGCAGCAGGACTGTGGGGTACTCACTGTAGGAGGGGATTCCATAGGGCTGCCCTGGAGGGGGATAGGCAGTGTAGGCAGCAGCCTGCTGGATCCCCGTGCTGTACTGAGCCTGTCCATAGGCTGCCATCGTGGGGAAGGATGGGACTGTCACTATGTGGGGATAATGTCTATTCAGAACAAGAAAACAGAAGGGTTTAAGGCAATAGTAACTGCACATGGTCTTCTAGAGCACAAGCAGAGCAGTTCTAGACATCTTGCTAAAATAGTGTTCAGCACAGGATGCTGAGTATTTTGAGAACTTGGAATTGAGTGGACTGAAGCAGAAGTTTGTTTTATGAACTATCTGATTAAGTCACCTAGATGCGTGGTGATTTTAA
This sequence comes from Spizella passerina, assembly GCA_013401375.1. Taxonomy (NCBI): domain Eukaryota; kingdom Metazoa; phylum Chordata; class Aves; order Passeriformes; family Passerellidae; genus Spizella; species Spizella passerina. The sequence goes on from WBNQ01086808.1 coordinate 31,221, forward strand.
GACCGTGCAAAATACATGCAAGTTAAAAAAATAAAATAAAACCAACACTGATTTTTCATGTTTCATTTTGAGTCTGCTGAAGGGGTGAGATGGGAAACCTCAGACATTTCGACACATCCCCTCTGTGGTTACTCATAAGCACAACAATATTCAAACTGATAAGGTTTGGGTACCCAGAGGCACAAAAGCACAGTTCACAGTACCTCAAACCTTATTTCACTCCATATCCAAGCAGATTAAGAACCAGCTACATCCCTGTGCCAGAGACGTGTGGGGGAACAGGTGGATGGGCTTAGGGCAGATGTTTTTTAAGGTGACAGAAGTCTGCACAAAATGGCTGTTCAGCAAAACAGGGATTTTAAATCACAGCACTTGGCACGAGCACTCACTTTGTGGTGTACAGATGGAGAGGACACTGTGGTGCTGCTTTGCTGCTGCCTGGAAAACAAAATTAAAGGGTCTTAGATTTTCATTGTATTCTGCTCTGTGGCCAAGCTGATACAATTGTTTTTACCACTGCTGGTTTGAGAAAAATATACAGGAATCAAAAGACTTTTTATTTTTTAGTTAATATTCCCAAGCTGAGGTAGGTAGAAAGATATTCTCTGCTTCACAACAAATACAGATTTAGTTTTTAATTGAGGGTGATACCAGTTGATTGAACTACCAGTTTCTTCTTCTCATGGGACTGATATCAGTCGTGAAGCTGGGCTTTGAAGGAATGACTCATATGCTAAAGGCTATAAAAGCCAATACTATGATTGCTGAAGTGATTTAAGCTCACTGCACATTTTGATCTTTTGCTTTTTTTGGTACTCTCCTAGACCATGACTCACTTTCTTTAATGTCCATTAAAATATATCAAATAATAGTAAATATTAAAAATACAACATCATAAATCTCCTTAATTTGAATTTTTTGAGCTAACTATAGCATACCTTATTGAACTACCAGCAATCAAATATTACATCAGTAGAAAACCTATCATGCAAGTTATATGTGCAAGATGCCTTCTAATGGACCAAACAACTGTGTGCTGTAACACTACCAAAGAAAAATGTGCTAGCAGCTTTATTCAGAGATAAATTTATATTTACAGAATTAAATACTAAAAACAAACAAAAAAAGGTAAATTAAAACCTGCAAGTTGTACTGAAAATGTCATACCAAAATACCACCATGTACATTTTGCAGGTTGCCTCCACAGTGCCATCCACACTTTGCTCCTCGGTTCCTGGCTGGAGCTGTCATTAATCCAGCTCTACAAATGCCAAAACACTCTCACAATCATCAATAATGACAAGCCACAACTGATTCAGGCTCTGTGTCTGCTGTGCATCAATGCACACACCAGACTCACTGCTCATGGCTTCTGCAGCCACCTCCAGTGACCAAAGCAGCACAACCTCCTTGGTTCAGACTTTGGTCAGCTGGCAAATTAAACATTTAAACCATTTTTCATTTAATGAAATGTGCAAGCACATTTAAAGTCTAAATGCATGCAAACAGTTCTATGGGTTTGGGTAATTTGTGCTGTAAACATGGACAGAATGACCAAAAAGATCCAACATGCTCCCATCTGAAATGTTTGTTCTTCCTGATTTGATCTCTTGAATTTGTTTTTCACACATAACCCTTTTTCACAACATTTTACATGGCTTGATCATTTTATGCCATAACACGGAGATTACATCAAACTATTTTTAACAACACTGCCATTTCATTTGGTAACTTTTTAGACTAAATTTCAATAAAAATTGCATCATTATGAGCACTTGCAGAAATATTAATTACTAGGTATCATTCTTTTTTTAGGATGTTAATTTGTGTAATTAATGGTGAAATCTCTACATGCATCATCACTGACAGGATCACCCTAATCACTGACAGAAACAAAACCAGAAAGACTCTTCAAACTCCTGCAACCCTCCCACACCTCAGAAAAGTAAAACCCACCTGCAACCCTACCTTGCTTTCTGTCTCCATAAAATGTGGTACACCACCCTATTTCCCAAGCAACAGGCAAAGAGGTTTACTTTAAAATACTGACAAAGGACAGTGTTATAAAAATGCACATATTATTGACCAACAATAATGTTATACACATGTATCTACTCACACATCCACAGAAAAAAGACTGAGTTTAAAACCAAAACTGGGCTTACCTGAGTCACCTTCAAACTCACTATGAAAAATTTGCTTTGACTTACCTGAAAGACAACAGTTTAGAAAATTAGATTTTCAGACTGTGAAAACAAGAATTACACCATTTCTGTCTGTCCCTCATTACTAAACAGAACTGCACTGAAAAATAGACATTCAGAATTATTTTCTTAAATTCTTAATGGCTTTTACATCAAAAACCCAACAAAACAGTTTGAGCACAAGCCTCATTTCTTTTCTCTTTGAATAGCACCACAGCATCAAATTTTTATTTTGGTACAGAGTAAATAAGTTTGCCAAGAATGCCAAGCAGGAATTTACTGCGTGTGAGTATGCAATACGCTACTGTCACTGACAAGAAAAGGTAAAGTTGATCCTGCAGGCAAAATGTGCAAATTATATATTTTATACATATTTCTATTATATTGAAAATTATATTGATATAACTGCACATCTCATGACAAGCACCCATGAAAACATGGACATCTAAATGAGTAAGTACCATGACTAGACTTGCTAAATTTAATACTTTATGTGTAATACAGAGCACAAATTTGTGTGCACTTATTACATGAAGAGCTATGTCAGTCTGAGCATTGTCAAACACACAAGTATTTTCCTGTTCTTCAAATTAACCACAAGTATTTTCAAGGGAAAGAGCACAATCTTGGTAGCACAGGGGATCATTCTGTAGAAAAAACACCATAATATTTCTATAAGAAACAAATCAATGTGAGCTGTCACTGCTAAGGTGGTGCTCCTGTGCTGGCTCTTATTTATACCCCATAACAAAAAACAGTTCCTGCACCAAGACTTTTACAAATAGATGTGCCTAAAAATCACTTCTAGCTCTAATCTTTTCTGCAAACAGGACCATTTAAAAGGATGTTTCCTTTAATTCCTTCTGCTGCTCTTGCAAATAGGCAGCCACTATGGGCGTGATTTAACCATGCAGCTCCTAATGCCTGAGCAAACATGCAAACAAAACATCTCCTGGCCTTCCAAGAGCCTCTAAATGAAGGGTTAAACATACTACTAAAACATAATAGCCAGTGCCTTTTCCTACCTCCCCTCTAACAGGAAGGCTGACAGATCCTGACCGCAGCAAACAATAGCTGGGATTGTACTAGCAAGAACTAGTTCAGCTGCATCACTTGCCAATAATTTTTTTAGCAGATTTAACATTCTTCTGTTTCCTTCACTTGAACAGTACGATGGGGCAGGGGGGAGAAGGAGGAGAGCGGATAAATTTCCATCAGAGCCTCAACCACTGAAAGAATTTGTCCCTGGTACCTGCCAAATGTGAAACTGCAGAGCAGGGGCCAGCAGGGCTAAAACCATTAGGGGATGGCAGCAGTGGTCTCAGAGCGATGCAAACTGGGCACAGAGCTGCTTTGGCAGGAGGTTTTCAGGCTGCTCAATACATTTCTGGGCCTGGGAGCCCCCACAGTAACAGCAGCACAGCCACCCAAACCCAGGGCTCACGTTCACATCACCACTGGGGCTCCAGCAAAAACTACCAGGTCCACACAAAATACAGTTTACACCTGCAGTTCTTCCAGGGGAACAAAAATCTGCACATGCATGTGTGTAAATGCAGGCACCAACTATACACAGATATAGATTTACATATGAAATATTTCTATTCCATTTGCATTCAAGCCATTGTGGAACTAAAGGATTCAACCACAACTGGTGAGTATACACAAAAAAAAAATCAAAAATCTCAGTTGCTCACTATACTGTAGAACTAATTGCCAGAAGCAGAGGCCTTGCAGTGGCCAGCTCCCTTTGGTAACATATATTCATTTATTTTATGTTAAAGTAGCAAACAGCAAGCAGAAGAGCAGCCTACCTTCTATGTCATCTGGAGCCGTGGCATAAATGTGAGAAAGGTTAAGCTTCAGTCTGTCAGGGCACTCTCTATTTACAGTCAGGCTGGGTGATATCACTAGATCTAGCATTTCCTTATACCTGAAGGAAAACAAAGGAAAAATACAATTTATTCATTAATTATGCATGCTTACTAATGATTCAATTTTTTTTTCCCTAAGAGTATAAATATTAAAGCTGATTACCTAAACCCAGGCTTCATATAAATTCCACATAATAACATTCACTAAAGTTTTCATCAAAGGGAAATGCTGAATTAAAATGCAGTACTTGCTTCCTTGGAGATTACACCCATCTGATTAATGATTTCCCTTTCTGCCTGGATTTTGCCACACAAAAACAAAATTCCAGATTTCTCATATGCCATCAAAGCAAGAATACACACCCCAGTGTCCAGTGAGGCTGCAGAACAGACTGTAACAGGCTGAAATGAAGCTGAGGGCAGTTAAGATCATTAATGAGTCTTACAAGGTAATGAAGTCAGGACTGGTGACAGGATCAGTTTTCCAGGGGACACCCAAACCAGGCACCCCACTACAATGTCCTGGCCATTAGGTGGCAGTGATACAAGGACAGTCCCTTTCACATGAGAACCTTCTCTGATGCAACCAAAAACTTCAAATTAACAACATCCAGGACTTGCAGCTCTGAAGAGAAACACAATTCTTCATGTGTGCACATGACCTACACCACCATGACAGCTTACAACCTCTGCATTACATGAACAGCCCAGAAACAAGGACTACATCCTTATTTCAGACTTTATGTATAAAACAAATATTTCTATTCCTGTACACACCACCATCTTCAATTCATATGCCTAACTGCAGCTACAGACCTGCTTGCTTCCCTTGGAAGTGTTGGATATTTTGGATGGGTACAAAACATGTCATTAAGTGCACAGATTCACACACCTATGTTTTGGTGAAAATGGGGTGAGTACAATAAGGTCTGGAACATTTGATACCTGCACAACTCCTTTTATGCAAGGCAGGTTTCCTTGAAACCTTTACTCCCATAATGTAATAATCTCTCCTTGTTCCCTGTGCAACCAATGCCTGTGTCTAGAACTGAAGAACCCACTAGGCAAAGAAAACCTGGAGCTAAATTTCTCAATTAATTGTCTTAATTTCTTTTTAAATACACACAATGCAATGGAAACCTATTTGGATTTTCCAAGACTAAACCTGCAGCTTTTGGTTCAAGCCCAGAACAGAGAACTCAGAGATTCTGTGCTGTTCTTTGCATTCTGTGGCCACGCAGAGCACAACCTCAGCTCAGCTCCCTGAAATCNCAGGGCTCACGTTCACATCACCACTGGGGCCCCAGCAAAAACTACCAGGTCCACACAAAATACAGTTTACACCTGCAATTCTTCCAGGGGAACAAAAATCTGCACATGCATGTGTGTAAATGCAGGCACCAACTATACACAGATATAGATTTACATATGAAATATTTCTATTCCATTTGCATTCAAGCCATTGTGGAACTAAAGGATTCAACCACAACTGGTGAGTATACACAAAAAAAAAATCAAAAATCTCAGTTGCTCACTATACTGTAGAACTAATTGCCAGAAGCAGAGGCCTTGCAGTGGCCAGCTCCCTTTGGTAACATATATTCATTTATTTTATGTTAAAGTAGCAAACAGCAAGCAGAAGAGCAGCCTACCTTCTATGTCATCTGGAGCCGTGGCATAAATGTGAGAAAGGTTAAGCTTCAGTCTGTCAGGGCACTCTCTATTTACAGTCAGGCTGGGTGATATCACTAGATCTAGCATTTCCTTATACCTGAAGGAAAACAAAGGAAAAATACAATTTATTCATTAATTATGCATGCTTACTAATGATTCAATTTTTTTTTCCCTAAGAGTATAAATATTAAAGCTGATTACCTAAACCCAGGCTTCATATAAATTCCACATAATAACATTCACTAAAGTTTTCATCAAAGGGAAATGCTGAATTAAAATGCAGTACTTGCTTCCTTGGAGATTACACCCATCTGATTAATGATTTCCCTTTCTGCCTGGATTTTGCCACACAAAAACAAAATTCCAGATCTCTCATATGCCATCAAAGCAAGAATGCACACCCCAGTGTCCAGTGAGGCTGCAGAACAGACTGTAACAGGCTGAAATGAAGCTGAGGGCAGTTAAGATCATTAATGAGTCTTACAAGGTAATGAAGTCAGGACTGGTGACAGGATCAGTTTTCCAGGGGACACCCAAACCAGGCACCCCACTACAATGTCCTGGCCATTAGGTGGCAGTGATACAAGGACAGTCCCTTTCACATGAGAACCTTCTCTGATGCAACCAAAAACTTCAAATTAACAACATCCAGGACTTGCAGCTCTGAAGAGAAACACAATTCTTCATGTGTGCACATGACCTACACCACCATGACAGCTTACAACCTCTGCATTACATGAACAGCCCAGAAACAAGGACTACATCCTTATTTCAGACTTTATGTATAAAACAAATATTTCTATTCCTGTACACACCACCATCTTCAATTCATATGCCTAACTGCAGCTACAGACCTGCTTGCTTCCCTTGGAAGTGTTGGATATTTTGGATGGGTACAAAACATGTCATTAAGTGCACAGATTCACACACCTATGTTTTGGTGAAAATGGGGTGAGTACAATAAGGTCTGGAACATTTGATACCTGCACAACTCCTTTTATGCAAGGCAGGTTTCCTTGAAACCTTTACTCCCATAATGTAATAATCTCTCCTTGTTCCCTGTGCAACCAATGCCTGTGTCTAGAACTGAAGAACCCACTAGGCAAAGAAAACCTGGAGCTAAATTTCTCAATTAATTGTCTTAATTTCTTTTTAAATACACACAATGCAATGGAAACCTATTTGGATTTTCCAAGACTAAACCTGCAGCTTTTGGTTCAAGCCCAGAACAGAGAACTCAGAGATTCTGTGCTGTTCTTTGCATTCTGTGGCCACGCAGAGCACAACCTCAGCTCAGCTCCCTGAAATCACTGGGTGGAATTAGGGCTGTTAGGGGATAGCATAACTGTGCTCTTGGGCAGAGCAGGAGCTGATGGGGGAGAGGGAATGTGGTGGTGAGTGGATCCTGGCTGAGCTGGCTCAGGCTCCCTCCCCTCAGCACTGAGTGTGATGCCAAGGCAGCTGGCACATCCCTGCTCCAGGCTGGCACCTCCCTGGGCTGGACTGGGCAGGCTGCTCACAGCCCACAGCACACCTGAAACATCCCAGAGCTACAGAGAGCAGCACACAAAGCTGAAATCATCAGGCTGCTGCAATACCAATCTATGTGTTCTGGGAGAAGCCAAGGGGTTTGTTTTGGTTTTCTGTTTAAATATCCCTGTATGGCTTTACCAACTTTGAGAAACAGAAAACCACATCCTTTTTATCTGCACCTCCCCAATTCTTTTTATAAAGCCTGTGATGGAGGACAAGTATTGTTAAGAACAAGCACAAACCAGATCATTTAATCTGTAACTAAACAGCAAAACCAAAGCTAAATTCATTTTCATTTTCTCACCTGACAGCTGCCCAGACAAAAAAAAAAAAAAAACACCAAACCAACAATCAACAAAAAAACATGAACCCTCTGTGAATTCACAGAATTACCAAAAATAGGCTGAAATGAAGAGGCATAACCATGTATAGTGCCCACAACCACAATCCTCCTCTCTCCAGGTGGGATCTGCCTCCCTTGGAAATCCATGTGGGTATCTCATCACCAACACAGCCTCAATTCCAGAGGCTGGTAAAGGCTTCCCAAGTATGTGCCATGAAGGAGACCTTATGAATGACCAGTGTGGCAGAAATCCTCTGGATCCAACACTTGTGTCATCCCTTTGTCCCCAAGTGCTACCTGCTACAGATCTGCTAAGGAAACCACAGCAGCATAAAAATCAGCCTTGCTCTGCAGCTGCATCTTTGCTGCTGGAGGGTCTCAAAGGGTTCCACCCTCAGATGTCTCCTTGTAAGAGGAGCCCAGCTGGCTCCCATCCCTGCCTTGGATACAGACAAGCTGAAAATGCAGAAGCACAGGGCCACCAACTGCGCCCACAGCCAGTGGAAATGCAATAAGGAGGCAGATGTGTGCAAAGATACAAAAAAATAATCCCCAGGTGTAAAAATCCTACCCAAGGGACACAGCCCAGAGCTGAAACAACAGTCCATGACTCCTCACTCAACTCAGAGCACAGCTCATGAGAGGCCTCACTCAGCACTGCAGACGTTCTGCTCCATCCGTACCAAAGCCCTGCAGGGCACTAAGGGATGGTCACAACCCTTCCTCTGCACCCTGAGCTTGTGCCAGAGCTTTTTCTCCAGAAAAGCCAGCACTCTCTTGCTGGCACAGCCAGGCTGCCACAGAGAAAGAACTCAGCAAAAATTTTGCAGTGGCTCTCAGTGGGGCAGAACAAGGTGTGAGCTATGGCTCCTAATGCTCCCTGAAAACAGCAGGGTGGGCAGGGGCTTTTTCCCAGAGGATTTAAAGAATTAGTTTATTCAAACCCACTAGCACCCAATTAAATTTTGTCTGCATAGCTGAGAAGGTGGGGTTCCATTTTATAGAAGCTTTTCCTTCCCACTCTGAGCACCATCTCACTTCTTTTTCCTTTCCTCAGTGCTATCCCTGCACTGAGGGGAAGCACTGCTGCCCCAGATCCTGTCAAGCTGGGGCTGTTCCACCTTGTTTCTCAGATAACACATGCCCTTCAGCATAATCCAAACCCCCATCATTCATGACACTGCCCAGGCTGTTGCCAAGTGAACAGGAGCAGATGTTTAAAGGGAAATGATCTTTTATAGTGATTAATGCACTTTAATTACATCATTGTTCAGAGATTTCATTAGCTACCCTCTGCCTGATGGTTCTTCTACTGGTTTTGTTCTGTTCACTTTTGTATTCACCAAGTCACATTGTATTTTCCTGTTTTTTCAGCTCTCATTTTAGTTCAGAGTCTGCATTAGCTGCATGTACAAACAGGTAACTTTTCACAGAGCTGCCTGGCTGGCTGTGCCTGTCACGTCTGAGTGCTGTTAGTGGCTTTGCCTGTTTTGCACGCACCATTTACTGATTTATTCATGTGCATTTCTTGCCTATGGACTTCTTGACAAGAGTTTCTGGAATTCCAGTTTTAATGATGGCAAGCTACAGAAAACAGTCAAATAATGGAACAGGGCTGGTATTTAACACAGTAAATGACATGCTGGAGTGCAACTGATGAAAATATCAGGTCTTTGTTTTCTTTTTAGAGAAAAAACTTTTTCTGGCTTAAGCAGTGTACAGTAAATCAGTAATAAAGTTTGCTGAATATGAGGTTTTATTAAAACCAGTGATGGCAGCATCTAGCATGCAGGGCTGACAGACATCTGGAAGAGCTTTTGGCTTCTGTAATTAAGAAGAACCTTGTGTGAATTTGTTGCTCAGCTTTTCCATTAGAATCCCCTACTCAAACCCCAGTATTTCGCCCTGAAAGTTAGCCCACAAAATCTCTGCCAAAAACAGAAACTTTTTTCTAATGTTTAGGAAGGAAAAAATAAAAATATAAGGTTTTGTTTTTTTTTCTTTTCAGTCATTATGAAGCTAGGAATGCCAGATTAAACAATTTAAGGTTTCAGATTTTTGACTGAGGTGTTTGGGCAACTGGCAAATCCCCTATTCTTTCACAGTGATGTTTTGAAGGCAGTGATTCCAGACCCCAAGTCAAGGCAGTGTGCTGAAGACAGAACTCCTGAGTGATCCAATCTCTCTCCAGCAAAGTACTCAAAAATGGGTGTCCAATGCCATGGAGGGACCTGGTGTGATGCCTTAAGTTTTGCTTTCTTACTTTCCAGATTCTGCACTGCATTAGTACATAACTCTGAACTTCAAATAGAGTGTTAGCAAGTTCTCCTCACAGTTCAGTCACACCAAGCAATTCTTTTTCAGCCTGAGAACTAAGGACACCTTCAGGCCCAAAAAGTGCAAACAACAGCAAACTGAGGAGAGCAATCTGGGACTGCATCACCTGCAGCTGGAATTGGACAATTGAACCCAATACGGAAATGGACCAAAACTTATAAAAATGTGAAAATTCGTGACCCATCATCCACTTTGGGTGGAGCTGTGGCCAGGCTCTTGTACTGCCCATGAAGTATCATTTGAAGGCCTTTTAATAAATCCCTACTTTATTCCTTTAACTCTAGGCAGCCTCTCAAGGCATCAGGTGTGCAGACTGAGCCTGCAAGGTGATGAGAACTCCATGGATCATATTCTGAGAGGGTGGAAGAGGAAACCAAAAATGGCACTGTGGGCAGATGGAACCTCACCACAGCTCTGCCCAGCACAGCCAATAAGGCAGAAGGCACCAGCAACAGATCAAGGAGGCTCCTTCCAAAGCCTGGGGCTCTGCTGCTCAGGCAGAACCTCAATCCTTCTCAGCCTGCTCCCACTTGTTATTAACATCCTCCCCAGGAGACACTAAAAGCAGCTCAGGGCATTTCCATCCTCCCTATGGATGCAGTGAGCTTGTGCCTGGGAATCTGCACTTCTCATCTCCACTCCAGTTCTGGGGTGAAAAAACAGAATTCTGGCTTTAAAATATACCCAAATGGTAAAGAAACATTCAAAGGAGAGCTTTCAGGGCATTTTCAGCAAATAAGACACCTGGGTACTATGAGGTACCAGGGTAAACTCAATGGCCAAGGACTGAGAGATTTCAGAGGGAATATTTGCCATTTCCCCAAAATGACAGCAGTCTGCAGGAGGGCATCTGAGCAACAGAAAGGACAGTCAGGAGGAAAAGACACTAAGGGGGAAAGCTGGCATGGGTGTGGGGAAAAGGAGAATAAACTCTGCATCTGCCACCAGTGAGGGAACTGAAGAGATGGGAGCCCTGAAGGTGAAAAAGCAAAATTCCTCTCCTTGGGAAAAACCTGCCAGAGCCTACAGTGGAAAGGACAAGTACTTCAAGGCAGTGAGAAATTGCAAAGTTTCTCAGAAATTATGCTCCCTGCAACAATCCCATGCAATGATCTTCTCAAGAATTTTTACTTGTATCTGGATGGAGGCCAAATACAAGCTTAAACCACCAGATCTTCCTAAACATCTGCATATGCCAGCACAGAGCCCTAGGCAGGAGTGGAACAAGCCAAGTCCTCTGCTTTCAGCTCTGCTGGGAAGGGGAGGAGTAGACACAGAGATTGCAGCAGAATTGCAAGAGTCACATTTTTGTATTGCTTCTCTGAGTTTATCTGGTTTTAATTAGTTGATCAACCGCTTTCATCTTTCTACCCTCCTAAAAAATGGTGCAGATTGCTAAGAAATACTTGATGGTTCCAGTGGTACTCATCACTAAAAAGATGACAGCCCCACTTTATTTCAGAAGTGAATCACATGCAGAAAAATCTGAAGATGGCTTTCTCACTCTCTGATTCAGAGAAAACAAACAAAACCCATCCCAGTCCTAAAAAGTTTAATTCATTCCTAGGAAATACAAGATTAATTTTTTTTCCCCATATGGATAAAATTTTCAAAAGCACCTGCTATGCCTCATTAATTTTCATTGGGAATTAAAACTTCTACTGTTTTAACTCCATGGGAAGCATAGTAGCTTAGGCAGCCTTGCCAGGACTTTTGGTAGCAAAATTCTGCTCCCAATTTTACTTTGCTCCCGTACAAAAAGAAAGGAATCATTCATAAGCAAAGAAAACAGTATTATCTTGCAGCCACCTTCCACATGGTATAATCATAGGGAATCTCCCACACTGAAGATTTTGGCCACTTCCATCCACACATTTCAAAAGCAGAGGAAAGTAATTTCATTTCCTCTGTCAGTACATTCCTCCCCACACTGTTTGGCCGTTCCTCTCTCCATCCATAATAGCTTCTTTGTTCCATTTCAAAAACTCACAAATGCTTCAGCAGGTGAAAGCCACGACCCTGTTTTCTCTTTTATAATGAGTCTTGGTTCAGCCACAAGCACATCTGATAGAGGCAGGCAGGAAAAGCCTGGACAGGCACCAAGCTAAACCTGGGCTGGCATCAATGCTCATGCCCAAAGCTGACAAGATTTCCTTCCAAAGGGACCTGCAGGGCACATGCCTTGGGCTCTTTGTGTTCCTGAGAGCTGCTTTTTACCCATGGAACTGCACAATAAAAGCAGCAATACTTGTCTGGATTTATCATTGCTCAGCCAGCTCCAGACACAAAAGAAAGAGGAGCCCTCACTGTGGCTGTCACACATAACAGAGCCTCCAGCACGTGTGATCTCAGGCTGAGGATGAAACCAAGAGAAACAAGACAAAATCACACGATAGGTAAAGAAAAAACCAGCTTGGGTTAACAGTGAGATTGTCATATTCCTCTTTTTTTTTCTTTAAATGTGTTAATTCTAAACAAGTTTAAGAAAAATAACTGAGAAAAACCAACAAAACAGACCAATTCTTTCACACTTCTGAAACCACTATTGTTCAAAAATAACCAAAGTATTCCATCAGCTTTAAAATCTTTCCCCGCATGGTTTCTGTGTTTTGTCCTTTTTTTTTCTTTAAATGAGACAATCATTTTTATCAAAATTTTACTTTCACTGGAAGTTTTCTGTCTTGCTCTAACCCATAGACCAGACAGTGAAAAACAGCTGAAAATTCCTGTCTCATGAATTTTTGAGCCACA
>WBNQ01086815.1:7927-29928 GCA_013401375.1 Spizella passerina
ATTATTTCTTACCAGTCCCGAAATAAGTATTTGTGTAAAATCTAACAAAGCTATGACCAGTTTAAAAATGTGGTGTATGAATATTTGTGTAGCTATGCAATATTTCAAGAAGCTAACACAATATTGGTTTACAAGAAAACAAAAGAAAGAAGTAGAGAGAAGCAAAGACCTGTGTGGAAAAATATTTCTTCACTCTTCTGGAGAGATTCAAAAAGAATATAAAACAGGAGGCCAAATTTTAACTTCAGACACATTCTCAGATAACAGAATAGGATAACCTCCTTCATCTAAGACTTTCTGCTGTAATTCAAATCAGCAATGAACATTTCTGTAAAAGCCCTCATAATTTGAAGAAATACATTATTAGAATCAAAGCAGCCATGGAATTTGGCTTACTATTAAGAAAAAATGCAAAAATGCAGCAGACTATTTTCTTATAAGAGAAAGAAAGAAAATATCAAAAGAAAGTCCAAAACAAACAAACAAAAAAGGTAAAAAGAAAGAAAAAAGAGTGAAGTAAAACCTCAAATCATGACAGAAAATGACAAGGTAGTATAACAGGGTCTCCCTTTCAAGATTGTAAACATCACCTTACTATTCATCACTTTAATGATTATATAAATACACTTGAATAGCAGCTAGTACCTGTATTGGAATTTAACTCACAGCATCTCCATTTTCATATACATTGCCTATATATCATCCAAATCTTGCATTTTAACAGTATTTGCTCTAGTGACTGGGACAGAGCACTGTGGAAACTATATATAACATGTGCCAGTACTAGTTATGTACATTACTGACAGATTCACAGCATCTTTCATTCTATGTATGTAATTGATTCAATAACCCTTGTCTAAAAGTGCTGTTAGACAATTACTGTCTACCAAATAGTGTATTTTCCAGTTCACAAAATTCTGAGTTTTGATAAAAACATAAGAGCAGTTAAAATAATACAGTTAAAGGAAAGAATAAAAATCAAGAAAATGTAAACATTCTTTTTACCTCCTTGTCTTTGCTATATTTACTTTGATGCAATTTTTTATACTTGTGTAATCGCAGCATATCGTGAAGTTCCTCCCTTGAAAGAGAAAATTCTTCTTCCTCCTCTCCATCCTCATCACTTGGTGAATCTGTGTCACTGGAATCATCACTCAGAAGGATACTCTAACAAGAATAAATGGGAACTAATTTAACAATCCCAAGTCCCTGTTTATTTATGCAAAGGACTCTTGAGCCTTTACCTAATAAAGGGGTGTGGGTCTCACCCAACAATGATACTTAGCACGAACAACGTGTTCATCTAAAAAGACTCAGAAAATAGATTTCTGAGGAGCAGACCTGTATAGCAGTGAATCCAATACACATTTTCTGATTTGGAGGAAAGTAGTGTTCTGTTAGCTTGTGTCAGTTAAATCATTTTAGTCTACTTTGTCTGTTTGTGGTCTCAGAAAAACAGCAGTGAGAAAAGCCAGGATAACAGTAGGGGTATTTTGTGATGTGTCGTTTGCAGGTGCTTCCCTACCCCATTTGTAGTTCGTCCTGCTATTCTACCACCTCTACCTGCATCAGTTTCTGCAAGTTTGGCTCTTGTTTGACCTCTTGGCAACAAGTTTTTGCTAACTTGAGATGGTTACAATACAGTGAAAATGCAAAGACAGCATAAAGCCACCATTCCACTCTCTTCTGCCATCCTCCCTGAGATCTTGTAGTGAGTTCAACGTAAAAAAAAAAAAGTCAATCAAGTCCCAAATCTCCATTTAATACATTTTATAATAGATTTGTTTAATTTAAAATTAATTCAGATTCTGAATGTAAACTAACTGCCAAGCCCACCATGTAACTCCATCCTCATGTGCCACATCCACATGCCTTCTGGACACCTCCAGGGATGGTGATTCCAAAACTTCCCTGGGCAGCCTGTTCTAATGCTTGACCATCCTCCCCAATGAAGAAAATTTTACTAATATAAAATCTAAACCTCCCTTGGCACAACTTGAGGCCATTTCTCTTGCCCTATTGCTTATTACTTGGGAGAGCAGACTCACCCTCACCTCACTACAATCTCCCTTCAAGGAGTCCCACCAAACCTCCTTTTCTTCAGGCTTAATACTCTCAGCTCCCTCAGCTGCTCCTCCTAAGACTTGTGATCCAGAGCCTTCCCCAGCTCCACTGCCCTTCTCTGGACACACTCCAGCACCTCAATGTCTTTCTCATAGCAAGAGGCCCAAACTGGACACGGGTTTGAGTTGTGGCCTCACCAGGACACCAAGTACAGGGAGACAATCACTGCCCTGGTCCTGCTGGCCACACTTGCTGATACAGGCCAGGATGCCATTGGCCTTCTTGGCTACCTGGACACTGCTGGATCATGTTCAGCTGCTTTCAACCAGCACCCTCAGGTCCTTTTCTGCTGGGCAGCCTTACAGCCATGCTTCCCCCAGCCTGGGGGAACCTGCTGCATGGGGTTGTTGTCACCCAAGTGCAGGATATTCACTGCATTGAACCTCATGCAATCAGCCTTGGCCCATGATTCAGACCCCTCTGCAGTGCCCTCCTGCCCTCCAACAGATCAACATTTCCACCCAACTTGTCTGCAAGTAACTGAGGGTGTATTTGATCACCTCATTCAGATCACTGATAAAGACATTAAACAGGACCAGGCCCAGTACTGAGCCCTGGGGATCACCACTGGAGCTGGCCACCAGCTGGATGTAACTCCAGGCACCACCACTGTCTGGGCCCATCCATGCAGGCAGTTTTTCACCTGGTAAACCATGCACCCATCCAAATGTGAGCAGCCACCTTGTCAAGGAAAATGCTGGGGGAGATGGTGTCAATGGCTTTACTGGAGTCTAGTCAGACATCCACAGCCTTTCCTTCATCCACCTTAGGCAGGTCACCTTGTCACAGAATATGATCAGGTTGGTCAAGCAGGACCCAACCTTCATATACCCATGCTGGCTGGGCCTGATCCCCTGGTTACCTTGCACATGCTGTGTGATGTAACACTCCATAACATTTCACAGAGCACCAAGGATAGGCTAACAGTTCTGTAGTTCCCTAGGCCCTCCATCCAGCTTTTCTTGTAAATGGTTGTCATGTTTGCAAACTTTCAGTCAATTAGGATCTCCCTGGTTAGCCAGGACTGCTGGTAAATGACTGAGAATGGCTAGGTGGGTAACTCTACTCACAGATACCACAACAGCTGCATTTCTTTCCAATATTCTTACCTTCAGCCACTTTCTACTTTTCTTCAGTTTGGAAAAATTATACAAGCTCCCTTTTTCAGACTTTGGTTCTGTTTACAGAAAAAAAAAAAAGTTCTTAGAAATAATGCATTTCCAGACTAACCCAAAGAAAGTCAAGATTCAACCTCATACATGCCCACCTGGCTGGAGTACTCCATTCAGGGAATGTGTGTTCAGCATTCCAGAATTCCCTGCTCCAGAAGACTCTCCAAGCAAGGAGTCTGGAGGCTCTTCCTTAACTTGCATCAGGGGATCCCCAGACTGAGGCAGCAAAGGATTGTCATCCAATCCATCTTCACTTTCATCACTGTAAGAAGATCCATAATACAGTGACAATGACAGGAAAATATTCAAAAGAGAAGATGACCATCCAGCTTTCTTACATATGGGCATTTGTCTAAAGGTTTGAGAATTGAGACTGCTTCAGATGTAATTCTACACATTAGAAATATTGCTGTTAATAATTTCCCATTTACCCCTTAGCAACAGTTAATCCTGAGATCAGCCTGGCCATGTTATCAACCTGCACCTCCAGTCTTCAACTAGGTGTCTAGTTTTAGAAGCATGAACTATGCAAGTCAAACCAAAGCATAATATTGTCATACTAATTGGGACATGTAAGAAATGTACATATACCTTTTCTAATCCTTCTGTGGGTCTTAATACATGCTTATAAATATATGTTAGCAGTTGCCCATTCTGTTATCAGTTCTGTAACTCTTCAATACTGAAACACTGATGAAATTACATATTTGATTGTTTTGGGACAGAAACACATTGATGATGCCTCATTGCTACAACTTAGACAAATTCTGCATCTGACAAGTCTTTGCATTTTCTTTATGACTAAAGGCTGTAAGTGTCCTTGAAAATCTACTTAGGGCTTCGTCATTCTACTTTTTGCAGACAAAGAAAGTTTTGGCCACTCGGCTACAAAAAAAGAGCTTTAAAACATTGTACTAATTCGTACATGAGCTGGTAGCACACTGTATTATCACTATGAACTGAGAGAAGCACAGTCCAAAATCTTTTATACAGAGAATATCCCAAGTTGGAAGGGAGCCACAAAAATCTTTAAGTCCAACTCCTGGTCCTGCACAGGAGAGTCCCCAATAATCACACCACGTGCCTGAGAGTGTTGTTCAAAGGCTTCTTGAACTCTGTGGGGCAGGTGCTGTGACCCCTTCCCTAGGGAGCCTGTTCCAGTGCCCAACCACCCTCAGGTTAGAGAACCTTTCCTTAGTATCCCACCTAAATCTCCCCTGACAAAATTTCATGTCATTGCCTCAGGTCCTATCAGTGGTCACCAGACAGAAGAAATCAGAAAAGCTTTCTTTCAAAACTCAACCTAATGCTAGATTTACTATTAAATTTAATAGTATTGTTTAGATTTCCCCTTCTCTAGGCTGAGCGATCCAAGTGACCTCTCCTAAAGTAGGAAGAGCTTCTAATGAACAAGTCACTGATAAATTCTTCATATGGTGTAGGTGTGGAACAATATTATAAAAATGCCTGTCTTTCCTTGGCACTCCCAAGGGAAAGTAGAAAAGCTTTTGGTACCTGGATATACTCCTGTTAAAGATGGCAGATGTCTGTCGTAAGAACTGATCCAGTTGCAGAGCTTTTTCCAGGTATTGCAGATAGAGGGGTTTTGCCAGCTCTGAGCAGCTGCCATCCTCCCTGGCACCCAGCTCTGAGGCCATAGAACAAACTTCTCCTCATGCACAGGTGCCTCTGAACACACAGCTGTAAAAGGAAACAATGGCCATCAGCACCACAACTCCTCTGAAACGAGCAAACAGGTCCCTGTTTGACAAAAAAGACAAAAAACCAAGAAAACTCTGGGCAAAAGCTTAGGCTGCAGTTAATAGGTATAGTAAACAAACAGAAATTGCCATTCAACTTTCCACCACAGTACTACCACAGCCACAGACTAGATTCTAGTTTTTTGGTTTATGACTTTGTGGTTGCTGTTTGATAGGAACAAGCACTGTTTTAACCTAGTACGATAATCCAAGTGGTGACACAGAAAGGCAAAATATTACGAAGACAGTCCTCAAGCAACCACAGTAAGCTTTCATCACGTTATTAAAGGTAACATGCTTAACCCTGAACAGAAGGCATATACATATAACAAACTCAAAAAGGAAGAATTACTAAAAATATTGCTCCTCTGTTTTTTTTACCATTCAGTTCACAGCTGTAGTCTACTGAATACTTGTAATATTTCTCCTTTACCTTACAGTAATGCTCTTTCAGCACTGAAAATATAGCTGTTATCTGCTGGCAAACAAGCTACAAATACTTGACCAAAAACCCTTTCCTTCTAAAGCACAACTGTTATTTTATTAAAGAAAAATAATACATAAAAAGCAATTTTCAAGATACTTTTTAATATTTAAAAATTTAGAATGTATTCTAGCATTATGTTTTTCCACTAGTAGGAACTGTCCACCAGAATTTTTTTTATTGTTCTCTGGATTTAAGATTCTTAATAAATCCAAATGCACCCCCTGCAATATTTGCATACTACATACTCTGGAAACAAAGGTATCAAAACATTTTATTCCTCTGTCAACTGCAGCTTTCCCTTCCTTCAACTACAAAGGACATCATAACAACTGTTACAGAAATAGCTCTGTCAACTCAAATTTTACTTTTCTTTGACTACAAAAGATGCCATCACTGTTATAGCAACAGTGAGAAAGGTACGTGATTTCCAAAGCCAGAGTTGTTACTTTATAAATCAAAGTGCTGTCAAGATCTTAAATATTTACAAACAAACAAACAAATAAATAAATGTCTAAAGCTTTTACTTCTGGTGGAGGACAAAAGTCATGGAATGGTTTAGGTTTGAAAGGCCCTTAGAGAACATCTAGTTCCAACCCCCGCCACAGGGAGGGACACCTCTCGCTAGAACAGGATGCTTAAATTAAAACCAGTCAGACTTAGATTAATTGCTCTTCTGAAGGATTCTTGCAGTTTCTATCACTCAAAAATACTACAAAATCTGAAGCAAACTTCTCATTAATTTGTTGAAAGACATACATTTGTTCAATTATTAAATAAGTGACTAAATTGTTTTATGCTTATGTAAGTAAACATACAGATTGAGCATCCAATCTTCAAGCTGCTCTCCCTCCACATATAGAGATCCAAAACCCAGCACCTAACCTTCTCTAAGTCTTTTATCCTCCAAAATTACAGAAAGAATTCAAAACTTCAAAGTTACAATACACTATAAATGATCCTCATCTTAAGACTAATGGCTGTGCTTGAACAAGAGCAAACTGTATTATTTCTTAATAAATACTGGCTCTTGAGTTAACGTCCTTACCCACAGAGGATAACCAATAACACACCAGAATTCATTAGACAAGGTAACAGCTCTGTGATAAAAATTATTTTTAGACTGAAGCTTTCTACATATTATGTCTTTGCATACCTGACAGCAGTTGAATGACCTCTGTCACCAAATCCTCATTTCCAGCAGAACTCAGCAACACCTGAAAACCTTCCCTATGATAAGGGTAGTAAGATGCACATTTTCCAAGCAACTTTCATCGACATACGTCATAGCGCTTAACAGGCATTTGAAACCAAACAAACCAAACAAAAAAACTTAAATCAAGAATGGTCTTCCAAGAGAGAGAAGACACAAAATGAACCACAAAATCATTTAGATCAGGAAAAACCTCTAGGATCATCAAATCCAGCTGCTAATCCAACACTGCCAAGTCCACCAGTAAAACATGTCCCCANAAAGACAAAAAACCAAGAAAACTCTGGGCAAAAGCTTAGGCTGCAGTTAATAGGTATAGTAAACAAACAGAAATTGCCATTCAACTTTCCACCACAGTACTACCACAGCCACAGACTAGATTCTAGTTTTTTGGTTTATGACTTTGTGGTTGCTGTTTGATAGGAACAAGCACTGTTTTAACCTAGTACGATAATCCAAGTGGTGACACAGAAAGGCAAAATATTACGAAGACAGTCCTCAAGCAACCACAGTAAGCTTTCATCACGTTATTAAAGGTAACATGCTTAACCCTGAACAGAAGGCATATACATATAACAAACTCAAAAAGGAAGAATTACTAAAAATATTGCTCCTCTGTTTTTTTTACCATTCAGTTCACAGCTGTAGTCTACTGAATACTTGTAATATTTCTCCTTTACCTTACAGTAATGCTCTTTCAGCACTGAAAATATAGCTGTTATCTGCTGGCAAACAAGCTACAAATACTTGACCAAAAACCCTTTCCTTCTAAAGCACAACTGTTATTTTATTAAAGAAAAATAATACATAAAAAGCAATTTTCAAGATACTTTTTAATATTTAAAAATTTAGAATGTATTCTAGCATTATGTTTTTCCACTAGTAGGAACTGTCCACCAGAATTTTTTTTATTGTTCTCTGGATTTAAGATTCTTAATAAATCCAAATGCACCCCCTGCAATATTTGCATACTACATACTCTGGAAACAAAGGTATCAAAACATTTTATTCCTCTGTCAACTGCAGCTTTCCCTTCCTTCAACTACAAAGGACATCATAACAACTGTTACAGAAATAGCTCTGTCAACTCAAATTTTACTTTTCTTTGACTACAAAAGATGCCATCACTGTTATAGCAACAGTGAGAAAGGTACGTGATTTCCAAAGCCAGAGTTGTTACTTTATAAATCAAAGTGCTGTCAAGATCTTAAATATTTACAAACAAACAAACAAATAAATAAATGTCTAAAGCTTTTACTTCAGGACAAAAGTCATGGAATGGTTTAGGTTTGAAAGGCCCTTAGAGAACATCTAGTTCCAACCCCCGCCACAGGGAGGGACACCTCTCGCTAGAACAGGATGCTTAAATTAAAACCAGTCAGACTTAGATTAATTGCTCTTCTGAAGGATTCTTGCAGTTTCTATCACTCAAAAATACTACAAAATCTGAAGCAAACTTCTCATTAATTTGTTGAAAGACATACATTTGTTCAATTATTAAATAAGTGACTAAATTGTTTTATGCTTATGTAAGTAAACATACAGATTGAGCATCCAATCTTCAAGCTGCTCTCCCTCCACATATAGAGATCCAAAACCCAGCACCTAACCTTCTCTAAGTCTTTTATCCTCCAAAATTACAGAAAGAATTCAAAACTTCAAAGTTACAATACACTATAAATGATCCTCATCTTAAGACTAATGGCTGTGCTTGAACAAGAGCAAACTGTATTATTTCTTAATAAATACTGGCTCTTGAGTTAACGTCCTTACCCACAGAGGATAACCAATAACACACCAGAATTCATTAGACAAGGTAACAGCTCTGTGATAAAAATTATTTTTAGACTGAAGCTTTCTACATATTATGTCTTTGCATACCTGACAGCAGTTGAATGACCTCTGTCACCAAATCCTCATTTCCAGCAGAACTCAGCAACACCTGAAAACCTTCCCTATGATAAGGGTAGTAAGATGCACATTTTCCAAGCAACTTTCATCGACATACGTCATAGCGCTTAACAGGCATTTGAAACCAAACAAACCAAACAAAAAAACTTAAATCAAGAATGGTCTTCCAAGAGAGAGAAGACACAAAATGAACCACAAAATCATTTAGATCAGGAAAAACCTCTAGGATCATCAAATCCAGCTGCTAATCCAACACTGCCAAGTCCACCAGTAAAACATGTCCCCAGGTACCACATCCACACACCTTTTAAATACCTCCAGGAGCAGTGACTCAACGTCTTGCCTGGGCAGCCTGTTCCAATGCTTGACAACTCTTTCTGTGAAGAAATTAAGTAAAAGGGTTAAAAAATGAGAGGAAACATGAAACTTGTGCCTCTAATGGAAGAGATAATTGATGCAGCGGTAGAAAATAACACCTTGAAGGTAAAAGGCGTTTTCCTTTCCTCATGATCACTAATAAAAATTAGATATATTACAAGAGCAAAACTCTCTCCCTAGTATCATAGCAAAACAAACATGGTGATTTCTTTTCCCATTCCATTTCAAAATGTATCCATCAACAAGGACATGTATGATATTAACACAGTTAACTCAAAAAAACATGGCTACTTTCACCTGTCTGCTCTTTGCAGAAAACCACATTCCCAAAACTCAGCCTTGCATTTCTACATTTAATGAAGTCCTCCTTGACCTGACACAACTCCTCTGTATTTCACCCATATAAAAGACACACTTTTGCTTGTCTTCCTATTTTAATTGCTCCACAAGACTCTTGTACATACAACATTAATTACTCTTGTCCTCAAAACAGTTACTGGTCTGCATCCTGCCTACCAAATAAGCACAGGAGAGCTTAACAATATCCTTAAAACATATTTACAATGCCCAAAAGAAATTCAGTAAGTATTACACAAGCATACTGAATAGTGAATAACTCAGACATTTAATTCAACCCTTCATTTATTTATATGCTGACAGTCACAGAGTGCTTCTCTGCTGATCAAAGTAATAATACAGAAGGCTAAGTGACAGATAATTCATTCTCTATCCTTTCATTTCCACTATAGGTTTTAACAAACAAAGATTTCCAATAGCAAAAACTGATTGAACACTGAAGGGAGAGAAGACAGGAACAAACGAGAGGCACACAGCCTGATCCACTACTGTATGTAACTGTGTATGACACCACCAACAGACTGCTTCAGTGGATTTACATGGTGATGACATTCATTCCACCTTTGTTTGACATTTTTGAAACAAATCTATCCTTTTGTCCACTCAATTTAAGGACAAAACACAGATTTTCAAAAAGATTTCATTACTGATGGTAACATTTAGGTAAATACTCATATGTTACAGGGTTAAAATGAGCAGAAGCTGCACAGTAATCCTTGTGCCATCACAACTTTCTTACTGATATATACCAGCTTCATGTTAAGTTTCAGTATCAAATTCAATAGCTATTTGCTTTCTCTCTTCCTCTTCCCTAGAGTTCTAACAGTTTAGAAAAACAGCATTTGGAAATAAATAGCTTCTGCACTGCCAGGCTGGCACTTTGAATCTTCTAGCATTCTTAATCAGAAGTTCACACTGAAGCCATTTAATTGTATCATATGGACCACTAAATTATTAAAAGTACAGGTAAAATATCACCAGGAATGTAATAACTTCATGCAAATCCCTTTCATAGTAATTGTATTTTTTTAATAACTAAGTTCAGTTTTGAAAGAGCCTTGCTTATGCTGTTTTAAAGTCCCATCGCTTAGTTCAATGTTAATGTAGGTGTGGGGTTTCTTCCCTCACTCCTGTTTTTTCAAGTCTGCCCATTTACAGCACTCAGTCAGTAAGCAAACACCCTGCACTGGAAAAGAATTCTCCAAGGATATCTTCTGAGAGCAGCTAGGTTTTATAACAAGGTGTCTAAATTTTATGCCCACTGACCTGCACCAACCAAACAGCACAACCATGCTCTCCTAAAACAGCTTAGCTTTAAAAGTAGATTCTCCCAATTTAAACAAATATCCACTGCATATTTCTGAATGGAAGTCTAGCAAGCTTTTCCTACTGGTATCAAACAGGAACCCTGTAAGTGCTAAGTGCAAAGTCTGGCTCTTGTGCCTAGCTGCAAGCTGGATGGGGTTTGCTTTGCAGAGCTGTTTGAAGCAATACTTTTTCATCCATGACTTTCTTGTGTTTTTTCCCTTGAGCTGCTGCCACCTCTACACCTCAGATAAGGACCAGAGGATTAGTTTTCCTGCTCTTTATGACTAATATCAACTGTCATAGTAAATAATGAGAACAACTCCACTCCTAGCTGAGGGCACACGCACAAACACAAGCTGCCATGCAAGTAAAAAGTACTGGACTGTAGCTAATGCACAGTCCCTCTTCTTAGCAAGGCAAATCAGGGTGGTAAAAGTAATTCAGTCTCCCCAGCCACACACTAAGTGCATGGATATGAAGTGTGACCAGGCAGGTGGGCACCAATATTTGTTCCAGTACTTCAGCCCACAGAAGCAGCCTCTTTTCTCCATCCCATCACTGCAAACACACTGACAAAACATCCATGTGGACAAAAACCTGAAATCACACAAAGTATGTATTCCTCATTTATTTATAGCATGGAAGGCCTTATCTATACAAGGATTAAAACTGGTCAAAATACAATCTTCTATGCCACCTTAATTGCCTTGCAATTTTAGCAGTTTTCTGGGTTTTTCCCAAACACGGGGTTTTTGTGCTTTGCAATTTGACACCAACTTATTAAGACAGATTTTACAAACTTATGCAAATCCCTAAAATACTTTTCCTTCTTGAAGAAATTTAGAATTGAGACATACAGGTCTCATTGGAGGAGCAGAATAGTTAATGCTGTGAGATGTTCCAGTAGTAGTATCTCCAGAATAAATCCTGACACAAATATATCCAAACAGAAGATTCACCAAGTCAAGGTCTGTGTGAAAAACATAGACTAGCACAGTAATAGCAGCTAGGCATATTTTTGTCAGACTCCTTTAAATGCATATAATCTCCAACAGAAAAAATTGTAGTGGTATCAAAAACCTGAAGAACTATTTTGTTTGAAGGAGAATTACACGCTCTCCTTTCCCCACTCACTTTAGCTTGGTTTGGTAAATGTATAGTTACACTAACAACAATTTCCCAGAGCTACAGACCACATTTTAAAGCAAAACCTAAGTCCCATATGGGGTTTTTTTATGGCAGCATCCTAAATATAAATGGGATATATAAGACACTATGGCTTTTCAAAAAGCAAATACGAAATTTCATATGAACTGAAAGCCTCCACTAACCCCAAGTTGCACGAATAAAATTAAGGTATATACAACTAAACTCTGTGTTCACACCATTTGAGTTTGAAATTTAAAAAAGACATTTTAATTGCTTTTCTGAGTAATGAAATCTAGGTAAACTAGATGCTTTACTTTGCTGTTCTGCTTTTGTGGTAAGGCTTCATATTGTTTTCCAAGGAATGAGACAGCATTTCAGTGATCTGTGTTCCACCTTTTAATCACTTTTAAATACAGAGAAGAGCCAGCAGGGCATTGCCTCTGGATTTTCCAATTCCCCAAAAAAAACAGAGATAGGGCCTTATTTATTATTTAGAAGAAAAACTATACAGCAGTGCATATACGTAGCAAACAGCAGAATACCTTCAAACATACTGAACACAAAAGTAGGCGAATCAGAGCTCTGCTTCCAAGTTTAAATTAGCAGGAAAACAAACCTATTTAATCGTTCAACTAGAGTAATTCTCATCCCAAGAGAGTTAATAGTATTTATGGATGCCTCCGACAATGCATTTATAGTCTCTGCTCTACACAGCAGCACCAACAGCTACCCTCACACTTTGCCATTCTGTGCACACAAAATAACAACTGCATGGATATTTTCAGTTTTGTTTGGTTTTTACTCCCTCCACCCCAGACCACGAAAAGGGAACTATATCCGAAAAAAGCTCTAAGAGCACTTGCCATCTAAGCTAATCCAGCATGTAGTCTGGCCTGTCAAAGAGCATGCTTATTACAGAATTTACAGTGTATTATGTTATTATGTTGGAGCAAAACTTGCTCATTTGAACCATCAAAAATTAGGAGGCAGTATTTTCAGCAACTTCAACAAAATACATGTGAGAATATACAAAGAAGAATTACAGACAATATTCTTTAGCCCTGGAAAAAGGTTCAAGATACAGTTCTATTTCTTGTACTTTTCCCTCACTATCTTACCAACCTCTCAGTGTCACGACACTCTTACACATACACACTAAAGGAGTGACAGCAAAAATGAATCGCTGAAGTTAAAAACTGTGTTGATCACATACATACAGAGCTTATCAGATGTACAAATCCATGCAGTAGATTTGTTTGTAAGAAAGGAAACTAAAATCCGAATTATACCTATTTCACTATAAAAAAACTAATTTGACTTGAACCATTTTCTTCATGCCAAGGCGAAAATAAATTAAAGGAGTTTATTATTATCTGCAACACCGCAGTGGGAGAAATCATTCGCAGAAGACAGGCAACAGCGTTAAGCAAGTATAACGCTAAACCACGAATAGAAATTGTATTGAGTCTCCCAGAGCAACTGCACCAAGCTACCTGTTTGCAGTCAAACAGGAGGGGACTTAAGAGCGCGGCTTTAGGGAAGTGCGCATTCACGGGCGCGAACACAGCGCTAAACTGCGTTTCACGGGCACCCGGGAGACACTTTCCATCAACAACGCCACGAGTCTGGCAGGCGGCCCCTTCCTGCAGGTGCCGGTGGCTATTCCGGGAGCGCTGGGGCGACCGGGCCCCGGCCCGCCGGGCTCTGCGGGCACCGCCGCGCCACGCGGCCTCACGCACAGGGGCGGCCGGGCCGGGCCGCGGGGCGGAGGCCGCGCTCTGACGGCGCCGGGGAGNGACAGGGGCTGGAGGGGGGGGGATGTGGGGTGGGGGGGCGAACGGCGGCTCCACGGCCGCCGGTACCGCGGGGCGCATCCGGCGGGCAGGGCGGGGAAGGGGCCTGTCTCTTTAAGAAGAGGCCCGGCTGCTGCGGCCGCCGGTCGGCGCGGGGGGTGAAGCCGCGGCCTGCCCTGCCGGCGCCCCCACTGCCGCCTCCAGTAGCCCCGGCCCGGCGGGCCCTTGCGCAGTGGCCGCGGTGGCTCACCTGGGTACCGGGCCCGGCGGCGACGCGGCGGCGGCGGCGGGGGGCTGGGGGTGTCTCCCGGGCTCGCTCCCCCGCTTGCTCCACCCGGCCTCTCGCCCCGCGTTGCCGGGGCTGGCGTTGCCTGTCTCCTGCCGCGGGGCGCTCCCGGCTCCTGCCTCGCCAAGATGGCGCCCGCGCTGGTGCTGAGGAGGAGGCGGCGGCTGCGGGCGCTGGGACGGCGGCGGCGGCCACTTTCGCTCACTGAGAGGAGAGGAGCAGGGACACGGGGAGCCATGGCGGGGGGGAGGAGAGGCGCCATGCCCAGGCCTGATCAATCGAACCCTGCATGCCTCCCCGCCGTCCCGGCCCCGCGCCTGGGCCCCGCCGCCCCGCCCGCGCCGCCGTGGCCGCCGTACGGACCCCACGACCGCACCGCGGGGCTCGGCCCCGCAGGGACCCCGCAGGGGGCCCTTCTTCATCGATGCGCTCCTGCGGCCGATTGGTAGGGTCTGGCGGTGACGGAAATTGCCGAAGGGACTCGGCCAGACGGCCGGGTGAGCCAGCGAGTCTCGCGCGAGGCGGGGCGGGGTCTCGCGATGCTGGCGCGGGGAGGCGGGTGCGTCCCGGAAGTGACGCGCGCTCGCCCTTGAGGCGCCGCGGGGCGCGGCGGGTGCCCCTGGCCGCGCTCGGGGCCGCTCGCTCTCGCTGCCGGGCCGGGGCAGCCGGTACCCGGTACCGGGCGTGCATGTGTGTTGCGGAGGCCGCCCGCGGCAGCTAGGCAGCTTGGCTGGCCTGGCAGCCTCCGCAGATGACGATTGCGGTGAGAGGCTGGCGGCGCTGGAGCCGGGGCGCTGTCAGGGTTAACACGTGGGGCAGTCGGTGGGGCTGCGTGTGATCTACCGCTCTCGCCTCGTCCCGCGCTAGGAGTTGCATTAGAGGGGCTCTAAAGGAAATAGGCCTGAAGGTTAATTGCAAAGATGCTTTGCACCATAAACACAGTGTGGCCATCTGCTGTTCAGCACAGCTGCCTCCACAAACCCATTAACCAGTACGCTTAGAGCAAATCCTTAAGTGGATGATTAATCCATTTCACCTACTGCATAGCGATAAAAATCTGTATTTCGGGACTAAGCTTTGTCACTCCAGCGCTCGGTAGGTATCCGTGCCCCGGTTTTGGCTGGATGGAGTTAATTCCTCAGTAGCTGAGACAGTACTGAGTTTTGCATGCAGAATAAAAAAACTGATGTTCTGAGTTTCACTAAATCGTGTTTATTCTAAGTCAAGGACTTGTCGTGTCTCATCTTCTGCCACGGAGAAGGAAATCTTGGGATGGTGCACAGCCAGGACAGCTGACCTGAACTGACCAGAGGGATATTCCATACCACAGGACATAATGCCCAGTATAAATAAGGGCAGCTACTTGGAAATGAGGCCAATCTGGATTCAGGAAGGGAATCTGGCATTAGTCAGCGTAGGGTGAGCAATTGTATTGTGCATCACTTTTATCATTATTTATTGCTCTTTTTTTTCAATTATTAAACTCTTCTTATCTTAAACTATGAGTTTTTACTTTTGATTCTCTGCCTCATTCCACTGGGGCAGGGTGGGAGCAAGCAGCTTCATAGTGCTTAGTTGCCAGCTGGGCTTAAACCACCACACACAGTTGCTAGGATATAAAAATAAGACCATTGCTACTCCTCCAGTAAAACTTCACTAGAGTTGTTCTTAACTAGTGATGCTAACTGTACCCCTAAGTACAGCCAGGAATTGCATTCTTCAGGAGGTGTGCGTGATTTGGTTACATGTTAGTACCTCATGAGCTCAGACAAACAGCTGGCACTGAGCAGCATCACTGCTGATGGACCTTTAAAAAATAACCCCTTTTTTCTTCTTAAGAAAATAGTAATTTTTAACATTGTGCTTCAGTGAGTGATGACTCCATTCCAATATATTTATTTTCTTTATGCCATTCCTAAAAGCTAACCAAAGGGAAAGCAGTACTTATGCTTACCCAAGAAAGTTGTGCTACTTTAATCATTATAGTGGCACAGATGCAACTGGACTGTGAAGTTCCTCTCTGGAAATCCTTATTCCATGATAATGCCATTCCAGTCAGAGATCAAGTCCTTGGAAGAGGCTGAGAAAGCACTCAGTCTCTTATCAAGAAGGGTAGCCTCAGCAATTACTTGTATCATGTAAAAACATTCCATACTATATCCCAGACTTCATGCCTTCATCTCTCAGCTCCTCTTCCCCCCCCTCTTTCCCTTACCTGATGTATCACTATTTTCTGTCTGGTAATAGGACTGCGTGGACCATGTTGTGGAAATACAACCTAAGTGCTCTTGAGCTGTCTCTGACACAAGAGCCTGCATGTTCCACACTGTATCCCACTGATCTGTGATAACACATGATTGCTTGGAAAAATCTTCCTTCAGTTAAATGACAAAGAAAACCTTTGGCAGTTTTTCTGTCACTCTGCCAAGTGAGGAAGTCTGACTTACAGTTTCAAATGAAAACCTATTTAAATAGTGCTGATCTAGTACTTTGTGGGGAGAGGTAAAAATCCCAACACACCAGAAAACCAACATGTTTCCCCAAAAATATTTTTAAAATGTTTAGATCCATCATAAACACAGTCACACCGATTTACATCCAAAGAAAACCAACTCAAACAGGTAGTGAGCAGCACGTACTCACATGCAGATGTCACATCCCTTCCAAGCTGGTGTCATTATTATTACCACCTTTGCAGCCTGATGCCCAGATTGTTCTTGGACTGCAATGTGGTTGGCACAGTCACCTTTGAGCCTTCTCCAGTCTTCCCTATTCTACATTCAGTGTTCGCCAATATGTCAGAAAACTTGTTCTGAGACTGAGGCACAGCCCACATTAACTTTGTCCTGTGATAGAGCAGTAGTTTTGCCCTAATACTTTATTTTGCCTGGGGAGGGACCGGTCTGTACCTCCTAAAGTGATTTTTACACACACCACACAGCACAGTGGTGTTACAGCCTTATCCATAGAGCTGGATGTGGCAGCATGGCAAACAACAGTGGTGGTGGTGGTGGTCTGCAGCTTCCAGCAGGAAGCTGCTCTAATGAGTTTTACATACCTGCAACAGGTAGCAAAAGAACTAATACAGTTTAAGAAAGTGGTCTGTTAACAATGCAAGAAAAAGAAAAGTCACTCTTCTAAAATCAAAAATAGCTCTTGGAAAAAATGAATCTCAAAAATAGACCTAGAAAAGAACAGTCAGACACAGCAGGAATTTCCTCCAAAAGACAGACCATCATTATTTCCATTCAACAGTGGAATGTTGAATTACCTGTCATTGTAAAGTCAGGAGCTTTTGTTGGACACCTCTGCAAGGGGAGTAGCCTCTTTTCACTTGGATGTCTCCAAACATCCAATCTAAGCTCATCAAATCACCTGTGTCAGAAATTAAATCCATGCAGTCTGCTTGAGGTCAGTTTAAGGTCCTCCCACAGATTTTACCATATGAATTTGATTTTCAAGCTCTGCTTTGACAAAGTTCATCCTTGATTGTTGAAGGATGTGTTTTGAGACCCTGCTTTTTTGTTGGGTTTTGGTTTTTTTTTTTTTTTTTGTGGGAAAGCAATCACCATCATCTCTGTAGTTTCTATTCTTCTGTGGATTGTTTCCCTCTGTTAAATTCCATGGCTGGTTGGATCAAAAGACCATCGTCATTCATTCTGTAGTCTTCTATTACTTTCTCCCTTCTCAGTTTCTGTATGTCTGCCAGCTGACACGCCTCCTCTGGCAGCTCCATGCAAATGGGCTAATAAAGAAAAAGAAACAGAAAAGAAATCAAATCAATAATATGAAATAGCATACTATAGTTTTGTTAGAACCAGGGACGAGGTCCCTCTGTAGTTAGCCAATGGAACACAACAATCCTGCTATCACA
The DNA here is from genome assembly GCA_013401375.1 of Spizella passerina. Taxonomy (NCBI): domain Eukaryota; kingdom Metazoa; phylum Chordata; class Aves; order Passeriformes; family Passerellidae; genus Spizella; species Spizella passerina. The sequence continues at coordinate 25,737 of WBNQ01086815.1, forward strand.
TACAGCACAGCACCTTATCTACTGCAGCTTTACCATAAGTGCACTGGGGATATCAACTGTGCTGCACATGGGTGTGGTAATGGCTCTGTGGTACCAGAGCTCTGCATGTGAACTGGCACCTCTTAAACAAGAGGACTCTGCCCTTCTAGGAAAATACTTACTTCTGTACACCAGGTTCCCAGGCATCTGCTTCTTTGAATTTAAGTCCTACACATGAGAACACGTCTGGATTTCCAAGTACCTAACAACCATCAGTATAAATCCACAAGGAGGGGTAAAAATATAGCAGATGTAGCTGCTTTCCTAGCTCTTTTCCTAGGTGTCTGCATCCACAAGAAGAACAATTACTGCTGGCAGACAGTCACACTGAAAATGCAGGAACTGCCAGGCATTTCAGGGTGGGAAGTTTGTGTTCACTCCTCCCCCTCAGCAGGGAGGAAGATTATCAGTTTCTGAAAGACAAGGAAGAGAGAAGCTGAGGGCTTCGATAATGAAGCCCTGAGGATCAGAGGTCGCTGCTTTGCATCTGGTTTGTGGGTAAAAAGTCAGGGAGTGTCCTCCCATTGCTTAGGAGGGAGCATCCACCATTCAGAAGACTCAACTACCACTTGCAGATGATGACACAGGCAACCACAGGAAATGTCAACATACCTTTCCAAAAACATCAGGATCAATGAGATGCCTTTCTTTTTATTTCCTTCCTTTTTATTATTTTTTTCTATATTTTCTACTTCATCCTCTTCTGCCAGTACTTCATCAACAAGAATGCTGCATTATCTCTTTTGGCTGCTGTGAACCACTGGCAATACTTTGCTGTTGCTAGTAAGTCAGACACAGTCTGATCACATCTATCACATGCAATGATGCAGAAGTCTGAAATCAGGCACTCCTGAGTATGTCAAAGACCACAAGGATGATTTGAGCCTAGCAGGAGCTCATTTAGTCAGAAAGTGATTCTGGTATCTTGCCACTACACATTTGGAGTTTAAATATGTATTGCAAACAGATTTCAAATAAAGTAGAAGAAACTTTTATTTGTGTGACCTACCCATAAGATATAGAAACAACAGAAAATTATTAACAGTGAAATGACAGTGAAAATGGCTCCTTTTGCTACCCATACTAGATTTCTGAAGCCAACTGCTTTAGAATACAGAAAGTAATGACAACCAGATGAGATATCAAATCAGTCTTCAAAATACCATTTGAAATACCCAGGATCAAGTTAATTCCTTGGCTAATCTTATGGAATAGATGGATTTACAAAAGGATTGTTTTCAGCAAGCTGAGAGCCATTTACAAAATTCTACAAATAGCCCAATACAAAGCAGAATTTGTACTCTCTTCCCTTTAACAAACTGTTCTTTTCTCTTGTGTCATGCCTACTTTTGCATGCATTTCTCATGGAAATTCACATGTCAAGTTCTTTTTTTTCCATGAACTAAGAACAACCTTCTTTGTTTTGGCAGCTTTCCTCTAAACAGAAAAGATTTTCAAATATGACCTCCTCTCTTATATCTGTGAAGCAACTATGACCTCTTGTGGTTATCTAATCTACTCCTAAATCCTCAATAATGGGATTTAAGGCTCTGAGCCCTTAAGTAATTCCCAAAGGATTCAAATCTGTGCTTCAGTGCTTTGTTAAACTAGGGCAAAGAAAAACAGAATTTTTTTTATGAAGATAGAACTGCATTCTCTTTTCATAATAAATACTTCAAGACATTTAAAACTGCAAAAATGAGGAGCTAAAAGGATTTAATCATGTTAGTTTGGTCTCTTTCTTATGAATGAGGATGTTTGACCACGCACTTTTCACCCAAATTTAATACCAACAATATCTTCCACAGTTAGTGTAAGCTCTCACAAGATTATGTCATTGAGCAGACAGAAAAGCACCACACCAATACCACTGCTTGTTTGGTTTGCATGGACCTGTTTTTTCCAGCAGTGCAATAAGTTAAGCTCTTTCACCAAAAATCTCATTTCGTCCACTTTCTGCTTTAAAAATTAACAAACAATTACGGAAGTCTCCACCATCCAGCCACTCCAGGGTACCTGAGCATCCACTACCACTGGTTCTGTGTAACCAAAGATGAAAAACATTACTTTATTTGATTTTTCACTTTTTTTTTTAAGGTAACTCTTGTGAGAATTAACAAGGATGATCAGATAACTCAATCATGCTTTTATAGAAATAAAAATCTTTGGTGAACAAACATTACTCAAAACCAGACAGTGTGTGCAAACCAGCTCAGCAGCACAGTTGATAGATCAGGAGATAAACTGAACAAGATGTGGGGACCAAACACTCTCACCAAAACAAAGCAACTCTGTCAGCTCCAGGTACCAGCACTTTACTCCTGCCTGTTGCTCTNATGAACAAGGATGATCAGATAACTCAATCATGCTTTTATAGAAATAAAAATCTTTGGTGAACAAACATTACTCAAAACCAGACAGTGTATGCAAACCAGCTCAGCAGCACAGTTGATAGATCAGGAGATAAACTGAACAAGATGTGGGGACCAAACACTCTCACCAAAACAAAGCAACTCTGTCAGCTCCAGGTACCAGCACTTTACTCCTGCCTGTTGCTCTTCATATCCTCACACATGTACCAGCCCCTGTTGAGCCCAGTGGTTCTCAGTCTCTGAGCAGAGTGAACAGAAGGTGCAGGTGACTGTGCTCGTGCCTTAAGAGCTGCAACTCACCATCCACTAGGCAGACATGGGGTGGGTTCTGCTACTGAACTAACAGGAAATGGAGCTAGGTACATACAGACACCAGCACTTCTGCACACTGAAACAAGGTACGTAGCATAAAGCAGGGTGTACAGCTGCAGAAAAAGAAGCTTCTGGTAACTGGGTACTCCAGAGTTTATCCATTAGAGCCCTAGATCCAATCAGCAGCCAGAGAAATAATCAAAGACATACCTACCTTTGTGCTCACAAAGGGATCTCCAGACCCAGTCCAATAAGCATTTAAATAAGTTGTTAGGTCAGACATCAAGTTATCCATTAGAGATGAGTGGAGCAGCAGAAGGTACTTAGCTTTCAGAACAAATGCTTTAGGCAGAGAAGCTAGGAAGGGTCTCAAGGACCATATATCAAGATTCTCCTGTGTATCCCAGTGCAGATGAAGCCAGTTATTGTTGTGGTTTAATCCCAGCCACAAATTAAATCCCATGCCAGCTGTAAGGTCACTCCTCTCAACCCCCATCAGGGTAAGGAAGAGAACTGGAAACAAAAGTTAAACCTTGCGCATTGAGATAAAAATAGTTTAATAATTCAAAAAACAAAAAGCTAATAATATAATAATGATAAGTGGAGGGAGAGAGAAAAATAAAATCCAAGAGAAAAAGTGATGCACAATCATTGAGCACCAATCAGCTCCCTTCCAGGTAACTCCTCTGGTTTAAATACTGGGCATGGTGTTCTATGGTATGGAATATCTCTTTGGCCAGTTTGGATCACCTGTCCTGGCCATACTCCCACCTTTTTGTGCAGCTCCTCATGGCAGAGCATGGAAAATCTAAAAGCCCTCAGCTTAGGGTAAGCACTACTGAGTAAGAACCAAATCAGTGAGTTGTCAACACTATTCTCATACTGAATCCAAAAACCACAGCGCTGTACCAGTTACTAAGAAGAAAATGTACTCTGTCCCAAGACAGTTACTTAAGTTGAAAAATATTTAAGAAAGCTTTTCATCGTAGACTTCTGCAGTTTACAGCATATTTCCTCATGTTGATCTTTATTTTCGGTGCAACTGAATGCTTTCTGTGTCTAAGGCCATCTGTGTTCAAGCCTGTGTTGGTTAGAGAAGCAGAAATTTGGAAGGAGGGATTGCTTCCTTAAAAAAAAAAAAAACAAAAACACAACCCACAAAACAAACCAGCAAAAAACCCAACCAACAAACACATGAACCAAAAACCAACACACACCTACTCCAGCATTTAATGCTAGATTCTCTCTCATCTATCTCTGAAACTACACTGGATTCCTAAGAGCTGAAATAAAAGACCTATAGACAAAAAAACCACCTCCCATGAAGGGAGCTAGAGAAGAAGCTAGGGATAGTAACACCATCAGCAGTCAAAACCAGAAGAACATGAAAATAAGCCCCAGTTAAACAGCATGACCATGATACCCTGGGCAAAACTGCACTATGGAGTGGTTTACACTGGTATATTTAT
>WBNQ01086816.1:3172-21457 GCA_013401375.1 Spizella passerina
GAAGAGGAGAAAACCTTGCAGGGCAGTGTTCTTCAGGAGTATTTTCTAAACAGATCACCAGAACCAAGGGCATTGTACCTTACATCTGTGTTACATATTCCATTTTTCATTTCCAAGAACCCTGAGAAAAGACTTCATCTTTGTAAGACAACTGCTGATGCTTTATTTTTACTTTAGATTTTATTATTTTTTTTCTCTTTATATAAACTTTTATGTATTCCTGTTACATAAAACAGGATGTGAAAGATGTTTGACAATTGACAGCAACAGAAAATAAACTCGTTTCCTGGGTGAAATTCTGGATTTGCTCATGTTAATGGGGTAGTTATTGATGTAACATTTACAGACCAACAGTAAATGAGCCTTAGAAGAGTTTAAACAGAGCAAAACCTGGGTATTAGACAGGCAAGCAGAAGACACTGACAATATAAACACACACACTATCCTGGAAAAGCTCATTTGGGATGGGAGCATCTTCCAAACCTGTTTAGGAAAGTAATTGCCATTGTGAAAACATTTCTCCTGCAATATGAAAATTCACCTGCTAGGCTGACAACCCCCATCTCCCAGTCCCAGCATCCCAAGTCAGGAATACCTGGAGGACCACATTTTGCCTTTCCAGACCTGTTCAACATGGACACAAGCACAAAAAAGAACTACACTACCCAGTATACTTTTTAAGTACCTTTCCCAGCAGTTACTACCCTAGCCAATCTGCAAAATCAGCACTTTTACAAGGTACCTCTTGGTATCAGGCATTTTCCTTTCTAAAGAACAGCTGCATCTTTTATCATAATTTAAATAAAGCAAGGCTTTGTTTAACAAATGAAGTGGCATTTCTCACTTCTTCAAGATGAGAACTGACAACTGAGACAAAGCAAGGGTCCATCTCACACACTACTGTGTTTCCAGTGCAATTAACAGTATTTCAGGAGGACAGAATACACACCTTTGCCTTCTCATCTCTGTCAATCAAGGGATATTACAAGGATATTAACACACTCAACAAGGAAATTTCACACTCCCAGGCTCCCAGTGTTCACTACTTCTGAGGTATGGCATGACATTTTTATTTTAGAGAAACTTACACCAGTCCAGTCATGTATTACCCAATAATGACTTTTTCTGTCTATATTAGGAAATACAAAGGATTCTTACATTACTCTGTGAGACACCTATTAAAAATGAAGTGGTGGTAGTACTTGTTCTTAGTGACTGGTCTAATACCTGATGATTCATCAGGCTCTCTTGCCAGATTTAGACCTGCAGTAACTGCATTCCTAGTTGTCCTGCATCTTGAAATAAAACTGTGAAGCCCCAGAGAGAATTTATGACTGAGCTCCTCTGGACTCTAGGTGTCACTGTCATTCCACAAACAGTGAGCACAGATCTGTATTTTAATTTCTTCTCCACCTTGCTTTGTTCTCTTAGAGCAGGTTTTATGTTATTCACATAGACAGCTTCCACCATTACCATCCCACTACACTGCATGTAAAAACCCAAAGATCTCATTTTGATTAAAATAATTTCTCCACTTCAATCTATGGAATTATCACTGGATCAAACACCTTACCTGCCCCAACACTTTTCCATTTGTTCTCCCTCTACAAAATTAAAAAGTTTCACTACATGGATCTAAGCTGGTTTTAATGAGCTGCTACAAGAAGTTACTTGAGCTGTGGAATGTTCTCCTCTTTGAATGTTCCAAGTATAATTTTGTTATATATAAAACATATGTACATATCTATTTTTAAAATGCATCATGTAGAACAGCTGAATGAAAATACTGAAATTCTAAAATGGTTTTTGCATCATGAAGACAGTCTGGCAGCTAATTGTCTGTTTCTTTAGCCCACAGTTAAATTAATCTTTAGTGGGAAAGCTGTAACTTTTGTGTGTGCTAACCTGCACTGTTAACAGTTTATATGGGCCCATATCCATAATTGTGGCAAATAGTGGCAAAGCATTTCTACAAGGAGAAGCCATATTGTTCCATATTATAGGAACAATAAGTTGTAACCAAATATGCTTGAAATACTTTACAGATGCCTGAGTAAAATACCAAATCAAATTTAAGACTCTACTTTTCAAAACAGTTACAAAATTACAAGCTCAAATACTGTATTATAAGTAATTCCTCACCTGATGGCATTACTTCTTATACTTATTTTTTTCCCTTTTTCCATCAAAATACCACTAGCATGCAAAAAGAGAAAACCAGACTCAGTTTGATGCATTTGTGATTGCCAGAACATGATTAGTTCTGTATTTTCTGGGCATCCATGCCTCCCCACAGACAAGTCTTAACACTCAAGGAGAACCAGAACAATGACTGATGAACATCAGCCTCCTGGAATTCAAACCACCTTCAGGGTGCTTCACCCTGAATCCACAATCACAGGCATGTAAGAAGGTTTCAAGTATCTTTAAAAGTTTAGTCACAAGGACAGATTAATCTGAAAATCTGATATTTTTCTTTAAATTCCGAGTAGGGTAAATAATTTTGGCACTGAATTTTACTTTTTTATTCCTGTTACTAGTACAATGTAAATTCATACAATATTAATAGTGGTTGATACTTTGTATTTGTAGGGGTCCATATTCTACTTTGAGACCTCATGCTGGAAAGTGAAAGTTATCTTTCTACGGATTTTTAGGTGGGATTCATCTGGAACACTTGAAACAGCGTGACCTGAATGCCTCTACTCAGCATGAGACAGTTCTGGTGGTTTTGCTCAACTGGTCACTAGAGACAGCTGGGGTAAAAGGCCCTAATCAGAGACCAGTCTTCCCAAGTTGCTCCAACAAACTGAAATGTGGTAAACTTGCAAAACAGGATCTGTGACTTAAATATTAGAGCTTTTTGTTGGTGTCAACAATGTATTCTGTGGAGTTAAAAAAACCAGCTTACATCATGTGGCCTGTTTACCTATGATTTCATACTTCTGAACATGCCTTCTACCAGTTATTAGTAAAAAATCAAATACAAATATGTCTTTTATGAAACACTTAATCTGAGGATACTAGATCCTACAAATGTTTTCTTTACCTGCCTAAAGAGCTGTTAATCTGTGCACTTACCATTTTCCACATAGGGGTGAAAAGGCAGAACCAGTGCTAGGATGACTCTGCCTCTGGTTGGCTCCAGTACACTCCTAATGTCCTTTAATACAGTCAGTGGCTGATCACAGCGATCCAGCAAATTCAAACAGCTGATAACGTCATACTGAAATCCTGTGTTCTGCCATTCATTTACACCAAGCACCCTGTGACAGGAAAGAGAAAGAGAGACAATCTGTTAAATAAAAACAAGCTGATTTCAGACAGAACTACTGAAGAGAAAAATTCCCTGTGGACGTGTTGATAGCGCAGGTAAGGTCAACCATTTAGAGAAGAGACAGACCTGATCCCTTCTGGTCTTTTGGAAAAGGAAACTGAATCAATGATCAGCATGCCTGCATGTCCAGCCCTGTGAACCTTCACACTGTCTGATAAGCATCAGGTAATAAAGGAGACAAAAACCAACACTGGTAAGAGGGATCATCACACGTGTTTGGTTTTCTGCTGCTGTACAGGCTAACCTCTTCCATAACAATCAAACAATAAAGGAATTGACTGAAAATACTGAACATTCATTAAATTACAAATAGATTGCTTGCTGTAATGTCTAATATAAAGGATGTAGGAATTATTCAGTCAATACCTGTATTTCTTCTTCTGAAGCTGCCATATCATTGTTTCAGACAATTCAGTGGCATAGATTTCTTCAAAGTGAGGACTCATAACTTTAGTGACTTCTCCATCTCCAGCCCCTAAATCGAGAAGTCTGTGGGATTTCCATTCAGGATTTATTTTAAGCAGTCTTTGAAATTGTTCTGGGGAAAACACAAACATTGAGCCTCTTCCCAGCAGCCTAAAATGTAAAAACAAGAAATGATCAATTTTGTACAAACTTTAAGATGACAGGCAGTGAAGAAATTTAGAATGTGCTTTGGAAGGAACCAGTCATACATAAAAGTAGATAAGGTCACTGCTCAGATAAATTTTAAATCCAGTTCAACTTGCCTTGCACTTGTAAGAGATCAAACACAGAGCCACATGCAGTTACAGTGTTTAAGACTCCAGAAGGAATTTGATTAGGTAAGGAAGAGCTCATGGGGTGCAGCTCAAGAAAATGATGGCATTAAAAAAAAAAAAAAAGAAGGGGAAGAGAAAGAGTAGGGAAAGATAAAGACTGAACCTTATTTGTCACATCTGCAGATTTGAATCTCTGCTACCAACCTTAAAAAAAAACCATCAGGATGAAATAACAGAAGAAATAAAATGGCTGCAGACACAGAAGTATGCACAGTGAATGAGGAATAGGATGTGGAATGAGGAGGGAAGACAGAAAACAGATTTAAAGAAAGCATGGGGGTAACGCTGCTGGAGGGGCAAAAGAGATTTTTTAAATTCTGTGTTACAATGGCTTTTGCTGCTGTCTGCAGATCCTGCATTCAACATGAAAAGCTGTGGAACAGAAAATAGACAACTCATTAAGGAATTGGGTAGAGGTGACAGTTGGATTCCTTATGGATCAAGTCAGTGCCATTCCCGCCCATAACTGTTTGAAGACTACACAGTGACACGTTTCAGCTGTCACAGCAGAATTCAATGATGAAACACTCAGAAGAACAGGCAGAGGAAGAAGAACTGGTCACTAATAGACTGCAGGTAGATAAATACTATTCTTTAAACTCCTGTTGGATAGCAGGTTAAACTTAAAGACAATGAACAGGGAAAAAAAAGCAAACAGGAAAAAAGGTAAACAGAGACAAAAAGACTCAAAGAATAAAAAATGTGAAAAGGAGCTGGCCTAGGAAAGACTGACTACTAAAACCCAAAGAAACAAAAAGGACAGGGTATACAAAGTCATAGAGAAGAAACTAAGCAGGATATCAAATGTATAAAAATAAACACATACATCCAATTTAAGTAGAGCCCCCTTGCAGCACACATGTGTCAGTCCACACTGTGTAATTGGCTCATAGCTATTATTCCTAACAGCATTATGAGGTGTTATTCAAAGCCCTGAAGAGCCTTTGAAAAAAAATGGAAGAGAAAGGAAGAAGAGACCAAAGGAACCTTTATATAAAGCTACACATAACTAAGATCACCACAGGGAAGCTCATAAAGTCATCTGAGTAGAAAATAAGGAAAAAGACTATTTTTCTAGCCTCAGTAGACAGCTCCTATTTTGTATCAGACTGTGCAGAAGTATGTAGCAGGTGCAGAGGTGGGGATACTGGGGAAATTGGCTAAATGTAACAAAATACATTTTTCATAAGGTGAAAGCTGATAAGCTGTTAAACGTGTCTGAATGGGGTAAGGGGAGCAAAAAAGAGCCCTGCCTTGTTTGAAAAAAACACTACAGCACCCATGAACAGCCAAACTCTCCTGGAACTGGTGCAATAAGAATAGAAGAATGCTGTTTTATCAGCTTATGTTTTCCTGCTTTGCTGATGGTTCATAAGCCAAACATGCTCCATCAGAAGTCATCTGTTCCAGCGCAGCTTACACACAAATTGTTTCAGGGAATAAGAGAAAGGACAATATTCCACATTTGTGTGACCAGGCACAGAACTTGGCCAGCTTTGCAGTGTTTAGAAATGTGCCATGATTTGCCATGGACAGCAAACACTGTCCAGCAGGCAGAGTTTTAGGTACAATACAGAACAGTCTGGATACAGGCACCAGGACAATCAGAACAGCAACTGATAAAAATGGCAGCAGGGAAAGGGCAAGGTGGGAGGGGGAAGAATGCTGAGGGAAGAGACACAAAGAACACTCTCTTAGGAGAAAATTAACACAAGTAATTGTTATAAAATGCAATTAGAATCCTCTGACTGCCTTGTATTAATTGCATTACCTCCTATGTCCCCCCATACTGGAAATGGTGTTCACCACTAAGAGGGCTGGGAATGATGGACACAGGAGGGTGTTTCACATCTGACACAGCAGCAAAGGGAAATTAAACATTTTGAACAGCTGGCAGACCAAGGGGTAGAGCTGAACACCTGAAAACTCTAAATCCAAACTGTATTCAGCTTACCCAAGATCAACTTTTCACTTACCCATTGATAGATGTTCTAGACATAAAAAGGCTAAAAATAGAGGACACAAAAGAGTGATAGAGCTGGATAAACAGCCAGCCTGACTTCTCAATGCTGTTGTTTAAGAAGATCTGTGTTCCTTGGTCAAGGTAACTCTGGACAAAAATAGGCTGAAGGGATTCAGACAACTGTTCAGTGTTGCAGACATACCACTAGAGAAAGAGATAAAGGATCATTTTAAAAGTTCAGCAATGTAAACCCAGAAGTAGTCAAAATTAGTACATACAAAATTATTACCAATTTTCATAAATGCAAAAATTCAGCTTTTCCTACAGTCTTTCCAACAAACTTCAGGGTTAAATTAAGTTAGAATTGTAACAAAGTGAGGACTGATTACTTGCTAAGAAATAGTGGTTGTAATTTTGTCTTAATTATTACTCTGTACTTGGAAGAGATCTACAAGGTAAATTCCCTAGAAAGCCAACATAGGCAAAAGTTGTATTAAAAAATTCAAATTTCTTTCTAATGAAGAGTATCACTATTATTTTTCACTCTCCTACATTTACATGGAGTTGGTGCCAGTCCTTCTCATAAAATGCCATTGTGTCTGTTTTCTACCATTAAGAATTATTCTCTACAGCCAACACCCTCTCATCTCCCCTTCAATCTTGCAATAATGTTCCTTAATCTGGCTGCATGTGCTCATTGTGCAGATAGGGAGCTTCAAGTATCCTAAAGTGAGATGTAGAATTTTAGCAGAACCTTGTAAAAAATGCACATGGAAGGACAGAAACTGTCAGCTGGGGTAATTCTCCAAAGATTTAACACACCTGTGCTCAGACCCTGATCCCATCACATTTGTTTGCCTTGTTGGGAGTGGGACACTCACTGAAGGCAGGTTTACACAGCATTCAGCACAGTGGAACTTGGAATCATCACTGCAGTGGGACAGGATTCTCACTGCAGTGTGTGCAGTGCCCACAGCAGAGGGGAGCACACAGAGCCCCGGGGCCCCTGTGCCACATTCATCACAGGGGCTGCATCAAACACGGGCCCAAAGCAGAGAGGGGAGACCCCAAGACCCCTCAGCTGAGCAGCAAAGGTGCCTGCTGAGGTTTGCAAACCTCCTGCACAGTGATGCATTTCTGGCAGAATCAGGCTCTGGACTGCACTTTCAAACACACTGCTGGGTGAGTGATCCTTTCCTCTGAAACCCAGAGTCTGAGCCTGGCACAGGGATCCCCAAAACTGCTGATTCACCAGTTCAGGTCTCTTCTCACTGCAGCTCAGCACTTGCTAAACAAATCAGCATAGGCCAGTGATTCCCAAAGGAATCCTTAGTGGTTCCTGAAAAACCACTAAAGCAGCAGCTTGTGCACTTTGTCCATTCATTCAGAAGCCAATTCTAAGAGAGTGGCAGAAGCAAAAGATCCCAAGGAGCTGAGGAGCAGGCTGGGATGTGTCAGCTCCACTCACAAGGCTGCTGCCTCACTCCACTGAACAGGTTTGGAGTGGCTCAGGTGATTTGCCTTTTGCAATGTGTTGCCAGGTTCAACCCAGAAGAAAACCCTCACAAAGCCTTGGGAACCAGAGGCTTTGTTCCATAAGCAGCATGACCACACCTGTGCTCATCCACCTCAGGGCTCTGCACTGAACTCTCACCTGCAGCTCCACTGAAAAACAACAGCCCTACAATTCTTGTCTTTAAGACTTCTAAATATTGACATAACCACTGGCAGAAGGATGATGGTGACAACTAACAGAAGCTTGTTTAAAAAAATGAGGTGTTGCTCACAGATCTCCAATTTCTTCTTCTCAATATGGTTTAGTGGGTATGGTGGTGTTTGGTCAAAGGCTGGACTTGATCTTGGAGCTCTTTTTCAACCTTAATGATTCAATGATTCTATGACCTCTCGTGGTTAATCTTGCCAATAAGGTTATTGACAACTACCTATATAACACTGGTGAAAAACAGAAATTCTCATAGCAAAAAACCCACAACCCTCCAAAACATAATCTAAATTTCAAATGAAAAAAAAGGTGAAAACCAGCTTAATTCCAGAACTACTTCATCAGAACAGAAACTGCTTTTGTTTTCCTCCACATACAACTTAAAGGCCACTAGTTATGTGACAGTGTGTGTCAATCTCTTATATATTTTCAGATTGCTGTACAAAGACCTTTGTTATAACAAAAATTACAAACATTCTAACTCTTGCCTAATATTAGTAAAAGGAGGAAAAACTTCTTTTAAATAATTTACATACAATTAGTTAAGTCAGTAAAACCACAGAGTCAAAGTACCAGCAGTCTGAACATGCAACCCTTGCTTACCCCATAAACTCAGTAACCATAAATCTTACTGAATGTACTAAATAATCAATACATTTAAAATCTAGATCCAATAAAATAGAGATGGAGATTATCCACTGCAGACCATCTACCTGTGAATGACACAGGTACCTCCACAACACATTTCCCTGACTTGTCTTTCTACTACAGCTTTTGACAACACAAAAGACTTTCAGATTTTCTTTGTTCACTAGAAGGAAGTTCTTCCTGTAAACCTGAATTCTGCTCCTCTTTGTACTTATGTCCTGAATGATCCCAACAGCAGACCACAAGCATTAAATTCCAGGGATACATCCACCCAACAAGGTTCTGGATGTCAGTGCCCACCCAGAGCACTGAGAAGGCTGCAGAAATGGATCAGCAGGAAGAATTATGGTCTCCCTTTGTACAGCAGTCCTCAAGTGCTTATACTCCATCTTCGTTAGCTTGGTTCTGCATATTTAACCTAGATTAAGCTGCCAGCCTCCTTCTGCACTAAGACTTTTTATTAGCCCTTCTAACTCCTGTCAGATTTTCAGCAGCATTTCGCCAGAACATAGTGCGGATGTGAAGGCATTCCAAATGAAATCTATCACATAAACATTGCCCTGCAAGGGCACGGCCCCTAACTTCTCCACAAGGTACCGACCCATGCGGCCACACCGTCCAAACACAGCTCTAACCTTTTATCGCAGCCGGATCACATTGCAACAACTCATTCCCAGTCTGCCACCCCCTACTGCTCCAAGGCCTCTGTGGGAGTCTGTTTCCCACTTCTTTTTGTTTTCCTCTAGATGCACGGGCACTAATTACAAACACCTCTGTGATTACAAACCCACCTCCGTCACCAGCACCTGCAAACTTCCCTGGAGCGCTCTCACAGGGCTCACCGGACAAACGGGGGTGTGCCTTGAAAAAAGTGGGGTGCCCATCCAGACCCAGGGGCGCAGGTCAAGAACCCGGGGTGCCGCTCTCCCGGGAGCAGCTCCGGCCCCGACCCGCCCCGCTCCGGGTGCCGGGACAGGCGCCGCTCCCCCCGCCGGGCTCTCCGCGCCTCCCCCGCGGCGCCCCCCGAGCCCGCAGCGCCGGGAGCGCTCGGCAGCGCGTTCCGCAGGGAGCAACTTTCTCACCGCAGGACAGAGCAGTTCCCTCTCTTTGTCTGCGCTGCCCGGCCCGCTGCCCCCTCAGCCCGCACCGGGCTCCCCGCTCCTCCCGCCGATCCCCCCCGCGGGACCCCCCGCCCCTGCCCGGCGGAGCTCCCCAGGGGCGGGGGGGTCCCTGAGCCGCCCCCGCCGCCCAGCCCGGCACCGTGAGGGAAGGGAAGGGAGGGGCGGGCAGCGCGGCTGTACCTGGTGGTTCTCCCTGGCGTCCGGGGCTGGCTGGCGGTGGCTGCCCATCATATTCACGTAGAGGGACCTGGATAAAGGGCTCCGCAGGTACCGGGCCGGGCCAGCCCACATCGTCCTCCTCAGCACCCACAGGAGCAGGGTGTAGCAGCCCAGCCAGCACAGCCACAGTCTCATGGGGAAGGGGCGCGATCAGCCCCGCGCGCCGCCACCGCCCCCCCGCTCCATGGCAGCGGCGGCTCCGCTCGGGGCCCGCGCACACGCTCCGAGCGGAACGCGCCGCCGCGGCAGCGGGGGCCGCCCGGACGCCTTGGCTGAGACACGCCGGGGCCTGGCACGCACACCCGCTCCCTCCCTCGCCAATGGCCGGGCGGGGCCGCACTGCGTTCGAACCGGAGCGGGCCCAGACAGGGCGGGCTGGCGGCGGCTCGGTCGGGCCCCTCAGTCGCGCTCCTCCTCCGTCCCCGCCCCAGGCCGGCGGGAGGGTGGAGGCTGCCTCGGCGGCGTTGGCGCACGTGCTCGGCACCGCCCTGTCAGCCGCGCGTGCGCAGAGCGGCGCGAGCCTCGCCTCGCTGGCGAGGGGCCCTCAGAGCGGGTTTGATGGCTGAGCCCAGGCATTGCTGCTGAGGGGCCCTCAGAGAGCGGGGCCGAGCCCTCAGAGCGGGTTTGATGGCTGAGCCCAGACATTGCTGCTGAGGGGCCCTCAGAGCGGGGCCGAGCCCTCAGAGCTGGTTTGATGGCGGGTCCAGCCTGTTCGTGTCATGGGGACGGTGGCACTGGCAGCCAGACCCCTCTGCGATCCTGGCTTTTACCTGGAACCTCCTCTTATCAAGCACTGATCACATCCAACCTTGCCTATCCTGGGAAATCAGCAAAATCAGAGCAACGACATCCATTGCCAGAGGATTTTTGTGTGCAGTTCGTTTTCACTGATGTTAAACCCCCTTGAGGAAGGTTTTTGACTTGAGAGCTTTAGACAGTTTTCCACTGAAGATTGTTTCATTTTTTGAGGTTTTTTTTCTCTCTCCAATAGCTAGATGGGCTAGAATGCCTTTTTGATCTATTTTTATTTGGCTTGGGAATAAGACTCTCCTTTCCATGCCTCTTCTTATTTGTATAGACAGACTAGTTTATTTTTTCCCTCCAGGAATAAGACAACTTTGTAATCAAAATCCAAAATGACAAAAGATAAATTTGCTGCTTTTTAAACAGACATCTGCTCACCGTAATTTATAAACCAGTAAACAAAATTACTTCAGCTTGGTTACGTGTTGTTCACAGGGAAACATATCTTGTTTTTATCATATTAAAAAATACAGATAATTGATTGCATACCAAATAAATCAAGAAATTTGCTAGCTTTTATCTTTGCATTGTTAGCATACAACCTGGGTGTGTTTTAATGGAATTTTTCAAAATTCCTACCCAGTGTTACATTTGTCATTAATATTCTGATGCAGTAGTTGTATACTCAGCATATTTTTCTCTTGACAAGCCATAAAGAACTCACTATTCATGCATATTTAGGTAATAATTTTGATCTATAGTCATTTGCATATAAGCTGGTGGAGTTGTAACCAACTGCTGGACAACCTCAGCAAACCCTTTGTGGGGTAAGCCAGCTTTGTCATTCTATTAGTGTGCTGAGAAAATATAAATAATGGAATCACTTTTTCTGCTTTCTGCAACACTATTTGGGGAGTGTTTTTTCTTTGTCTTGGTGGAAAATTTCTAGAATCAGTTGAATCCCTGGTGTAGAAAAGGTCCCAGTCCCAAAGGGCTGAGCCCAGCCGTTGTTGCTGTGTGCTGCCCCCTCAGGGGCAGGGCTGGCTGCACAGCCTCGTGTAGTCTACAGTGTGAATCCTCAAATTTCCCAATAAAATGTGATGCCTCAGGTTTTAGCTTTTATATTTTTCACATTCTGTACTGCTTTAGTGTGTGGGTCTGGGCTTCATATTAGAGGATGGTGAGCTCTCTTCACAGAGTAGGGAGACAAAACAATTCCTTCTCTGGCTGGGGACCAAGGACAAATGATCCAAATCTCAGGCCCAGGAGCACAAACAACATGGACTGAAGAGAGAAAAACAAGAAGGATGGGACTTCATAAGCTAAAGCTGTAACTGGACAATTAACTCCAATATGCAAATGAACCAGAACTTATAAAAGGGAGAGGCCCCATGACTGGTCGTGCATTTTGTGACCATTTTGGGTTCACCCGGGGTGAACCAGGGCTCGCCCTGGCTGAGCTCTTGTGCTGCCCAAGGTGGATTTACTGAGGCCTCCTAATAAATCCCTACTTTATTCTTTAACTCCATCTAGTCTCTGTTCCAGGTCGGCCTTCACAAAGCATCAAATGCAGTGATAAAACAACTTTCCCTTCTATTACTGAAACATTAGCAAGGAAGGATTACCAGAAAGAGTCTTTAAGGTAAACACAGATATCTGAAATCCTCTCCCTCACAGGTAACCCAGGAATCCCAGCTGTGGATCTCCCCAGACCTTCAGGACAAGTGCCCCCAGTCTCAGCTGTATGTTCCTTTGCCAAACCAGCTGAATTCTTTTGCCTGCATGCACTACTGAGCCTTTTCCCCCCCACGCTGGCTCAGTTATGGCAGGAAGTGCCTGGAAGTACTTGTGGAGATGTGCCTTATCTGAAGTGTTCCTTCCCCTTCCTGCCTGTCTTCCTGACAGCACCCATTAGGCTGTGGAGCTGGATCCAAATGTAAACATTCCTACCAGCCATGTCACCACAGAACATCCATGAATTACTGAGCAGTTCCAAATTCAGGGCAGCAGGAGACTGGGAAGGTCTTTTTGTAAAAGACCAGACCAGAAGTGAGCATGTAAGCTCCACAAAACATCATTTTTCCTCACTTAAAATTAAATATGCTTTGCTGTCATTTATTCAATATTTTCACTCTATCACTCACCATATATTATATTACCACTACATTAGACTAACATTCTTTAGTGTCTATTGGACAACCTCCTTTTAGTCTAGCAGACATTTCTGCTTATTGATTTTCAATAAATAAAATTCATTCAGTGTATAAGTTCCATATTCTCAGAATTTATAGAGAAACTGTAAGAATGGGATTCAAGCATCACATTTCTCCTCCTCTGAGCTTACCACAGCATTTCATATTTTATACTATTCACACACTTATAGCCTCTTTATCAGTTATGAGACTATTTTAGACACTCTTAAATTATCCAGATTAAATTGAGGCATTTTTCCAGCAGTGGGAGTTCAAGCTCAGATACTGCTGGCTAATAAGGAGAGAAAGCAGGGAAACCAGCTGTTGTAAGACACTGAACTTTTGCCTTTGATCATCCTTTCCTTGATTCACAGCCAAGACCAATCATGTAGGTTTAGCAGAAGATAACAAAGTTTAGTGGGTGCCAGAGAAATGGAGAATAAGCAATGTCAGTCACAGCACAGTGCCAACCTTCTATTCCCAGAGGAAGATCACCTCCCAAATTTAAAGCACCCTTCCAGTCCTCTTTGGGATTGACTGCTGATGCTCTAAAAGACATTTCTCCTGCCCTTATAGCAAGGGAAATAGGACAGACAAATGGGAGAATAGTGCATTATAAATTTGGAAAATTATTAATATTTTACATATGCAATAATTTGAATTGTATTTCTCAGGTTTTTTTCTAAACTGGTTTATTCTACAGTTAATGTCTCCTGTCTTCAGGCTGTCTTGCTTAGAAACCTTTGATTATGTACATTTCCTGTAGAAATTCTAGAGATGCAGCAGATTGTAGAGCCTATTCCAACAGTGCATTGAGTCATATCACTCCTTACTCCTTTCTTATTTCAGCAAATTAATGGAAACTTTACCAGACATTTTCCAGAAAAAAATAATTCTGATGATTCCAATGAATTCTTGATGTAATTTTGACTCTTAAAACCACTTATTAGATTTCCTGTTGTATAGCATGGTACTCTTCCATTTGTACACTATTTTCTAATAAGATTAGAAATAACTAACACAGTCACCTAACAAACCCTATTTGTGGTACAACAATGTTATTTTATTGTATATTTTCAAAGATATATTCTATGAAGATAGGATAAACATGGGAAATTTAGGAAATAGAGAAACAAAAAAGAAAAAAGAGACTATTTACTGTTATTACCGTTTTAAAGGAACTGTCAGGGAGAAGACTTTCATATAATGAATCAATGATTATATTAACTTAAATTCCTTTGACTTCTACTCTTGCCTTTCAGATATGAAATAAATACATCCAATGCAGGAAATATTTTCAAATTCAAACCCTAAACACCCAGGCTGTATCTGCTCTGCTATTTGTATTTGCCCATCCCCAGAGCACCCAAGTGATGCTCTCTGTGCACATAATGCTGTCAGCATGCACAATGCAAATGGACAACAGTGTCTCTGACAAGACAGATAAAAACCAGATAAGGCAAGTTCAAACTTCACTGCAGTTCTGGCTTCTTACATTTTAACATAAATCTTCATATTTCTATCAAAGGATTCATTTGGATTTCTAAATATTTAATGATGATCTCTCTCTTTTTCATTCATCGCCTTGAAAGCACTTCACACTTCAAAAAAGGCAAGGAAATGATGTTATTTCTGCTCTGCAAATGTAAAAGCCAAGGCACAAATGAATGTTTTTTTTCAACTCTGGTATTTCAAATCTCAGACTTCATTAAATTATGCTGGTGTCCACCAAAATGCAAAGCCATTTCTTACACTCCTTTCTGTTCCAAGTTACCTGTCACAGTAAGTGCAGAGCCTTGAAAATCAGCTTGCTCAGCCTTTTAAAACTAGGATCCACACAATGCTCTTGTATTTTCAAGTGGCACTCCCTAGAAAGTGCTACTAAAACTGTGTTTGCCCAGGGCAAAACAAAATACAAAAATGCAGTGATTGTGTTATTATAAAGATATTTATCACTGCACAATTACACTGTGGATATACTGGGGGAAGAATAATATTGATTAAATGGGAGTACTGTAAACATGCTAATGTGTCTTATCATTACAATGTGTGAAATGAAGAGAGGACTCAATGTTTCTAAATTCTGGTCAAAACCCCTTTATTTTATAAAAACCACAGGATTCATTTAAAATCTTAACTGATAAGAACGAATCAGAAATTAACTAACTTCAACTTGATGATTCAGAAATCAACTTAAATAGTCAAACACCAAATGAACTAGCCAACATAACACCAGTGAACAGGGAGAGCTTGGTTTAGTAACTGTGTGTGCCTCCATCTGTCCAAGAGCTGAACCCTACACCCACAGAGCAATGCTGTCCTTGCCACAATGACATTCTGTATGAGGCACTATCTATAGGATACCTTCAAAATAATTTTCCCATTTAAAGCCAGAAAACTGCACTGACCTTCCACCAACCAGAGATTCTGAAAGCCAGTGAGGACTTACTGAGCTTTTTCCATACTGAACAACACTGAACAGCATCTGAATCCTTTTCTCCTTCAGCCTTACACAGACTTTCATAGGGTAGTGAATTACTCTTGGCTCTTCCCATAGTAGCTGTCAGATTTGTCTTGATACTGGCCAGCTAGACACCATCTAAATTTTATCTCCTGCCATCCATGAGGGATGGATCCACTGGGATCTTCCAGATTAACTTCAGAGATCTGCCATTTTATCAGCATGGCAAAATGAATCCACCAGTAGGCTTCAGAAAAGACAGTTCCCTGGAATTCCAGGTGCTGGTTGGGATCCCTTTCCCTGATCTGCCACATCCTTTCTTCAAGTGAGTTAACAGGAATCATTAGATACCAGAAATTACTTTAAATAAAGTAATTAGGGATAAAACCCATTAAGAGAAAGCAACTGAACTAGGAAAAACTTGTGTAGGCTCAGCATTAAGGCTGAGTGTGAGTCACAGTCTGTAGAGACTGAATGAAACAGCTCAAACCATGTTTCATCTTGCAATTTTGCTCTCTCACATGAAAACCTTACTGAACTCTCTTGTGGTTCAGCAGGAAAAGCACTGACCACTGGTTCCATATTTACTGTGGAGCTGCCAGGTGGCTGTTCTGGATGGAAAAGGGAGTCCAGGTCAGGATCTGTAGGAATGCAATGCAGAAGGGAACCAGACAGACCAGGTAGAACATGGCATCATGGAGATCTAAAAATGACCTGCTGAAACAAACCAGAGCACAGCTTTCAAAATGAAGCTTAACTTCCATGGTCACTAAACAAGTTATTTTTAAATCATTCCCATTATAAACAAAGACATGCTACTGTACTGTCAATTCTAAGTAAAAGAAATAGAAATATCTTGTGTATTTTCTAATTCTACATACAGATATGTATTACATATTGTTTTCTCTAGGTGGGAGGAATTCAGACAATTAGCATAGAAAGAGTTAATTTTAATACAACCTAAGAAATCCTGTTCACTACTTTCCTGATTATGTAATACAGAAATCAATTTAAGCAAATTTCATCCAATTATAGAACACAGCATCCAAAAAGCTTTAATAAGATTGAAAAATTTGGAAGAGAAAGAAAAGTAGAAAATGGAAGGAAACATTTGAACATGAAATTAATTTATTTGAGTTGAAATCTGTGCTCTAACTATCCACACAGTGTGATGTTTTAGATGCTGAATGCTAGAGAGAAATAATGATAATTGCACAAAATTCAGGTGTGGTTTCAAGGGCAATTTGAAATATCATGCCTTATTTCATTTGGTTTTAAAATAAATGATTACAAGATAATATAAGCCATAGAAAGAATAAATGTGAAATTAACACTAGTTTTCTTTTTTTGTAATGAATGCATGGCATTTCCTCATTTAAATCTTCTCTAATGAAAAATAAATAAAAGCATCAGCAAATATGAATGAGGCAAGAAAATACAGGAATTAAATGAGTTCCCTTTTATGAGCAGCATGGTTTCTGACAGCTCAAAGCATGCATTTTGGCATTCATCTAGTAGGAACTATTATCTACTTGCATTCTGTTAATTATGGGATTCTAATTACTTAAATATCAGGAAAGTCAACTCAAGCTGAGAAACAGCCCCTAAGTGAACTTTCTCTCCATGAGGCAGTTTATGTTCCTTTCTAATTTTTCCTTAGTATTCAGGGATGAGCTAAGAGACTCACAGCTATGGATATGGTCCAAAAAACCTAAATTCTGTGAAGAATCCCCCAAACCTTGAGCAGGTTTTTGAATAAAACCTAAGAGCTCCTCTGAATCATGAAAGAATCAACTCATGTCTCGCTCAGTTTAACAGAAAAAATGTTTGCAACCTCCAACAAAGCCCAGATTCTGTCCTTAGTACAGAGCCAGGCTCAGCAATGAGCCCAGTTTATCTCAAACCGTGTCCATGCTAATGCTCCAGGAGAAAACAAAAGCCCACAGGCTCAGGAGTGAAATCACTCAATCACTGGGGCAATTGCATTTGTGGCTGGAAATGTTCCCCAGCAGCCGCTGGGCCATAGCCAATGTTTATTGGCAGGGACACTCATTTCCCTTTGGAGCTGTTTCCTGGCCTGGATCCAAGGGCATTTCCAGGGCTCCTCCAGGGGAAGGAGCCCACACCGTGCACAGCCCTGGCACAGCTGCCCCAGGGGCTGCAGGAGCAGTGCCACAGGGAACCCACAGACGGATTTCACCACCTCATGATGAGAACAGGACTCAGGCACAGTGAACAGGATGCTGGGGCTCGCATTGGGCCTGCTCTGCACACTAAAGAGGATTGCAGTTTTCAATGCTAACATTATTCCACCTTTACACACAGAACATCTGCAAAATCACTCTCACTGTGTGAGCCTGATTTGGTTTCACTGGAATGATGCTGATTTAAGAAAATAATATTACCTGTTGTACTCTAAAACCTTAAGTTATTGCAGGAATTATGAAAAAATATAATACACAAAACAAGGAATGGGAAAATATTTCATTGAGGGACTGGGATAAATCAAGAGCAGATCTTGGATTTTATCACAATTACAGCTCAACAGGTAACTCCAGAAATTTCCACATATACCTTTTTTTGCACACACACAGGAATAAAACATACAATGTTTCCCTAAACAGCCCTAAAATCACTCTGAACAGAATGACAGGTAGTTCAGTAATTCAATATAAAAGCATTGACAGTTTAAAGTGCCTTCAATAAATAATGAAGAATTGCTGCCAAATATCTTCATTCTGAAGAACGAATTTGAAAAGCACTCTCAAGAGAAGCTGGTGGTAGTTGCAGTGGCTCTCCAGAAGAGGGAGGTTTTAAACTAGGCATCTTTTTCATAGCAAAGTAAAAAAAATCAAGCCAAACTGAAAAAAAAAACCCAAAAAAACCAAACCCAAACAAGAACAAAAAATATCTCAAGCCATACAGGGCACATACTGCTTTGCTATGATGACAGAAGAAAGGAAAAATCAGGACATTCCATTCTGCAAAGTATTGCTCAAATTTTAAAGACATTAAAAACCACTTTCCAGGACAAAGTGCTTAACTTCTGTGCAGTGCCCACACTTCCTAAGGCTGTG
>WBNQ01086819.1:0-13039 GCA_013401375.1 Spizella passerina
AGGACAATAATCTTGAACCCAGGTTGTGTTTGGCTTAGGCTTGCTTTGAGAACTGTTGTTGGCCACAGGATCTTGAGAGGGAATGTGAGCAATCCCCTGAAGCAACCTGAGATGCAGACCTCAGTCCCTTGTCCAGCAATACTTGAAGCAGGAGCAATATTTGCACTTTGGCTGTTGGTGTTAGGAGTGACACATTTACAGGGCAGCACTGTTGCCTTCACCTGACGGGCACTCCACAGAGACACTCACCCTCCTGAAATGCTGTAAAGTGACTCTGTGCCAAAGGCTCATGCTGTTGCTGAATATCAGTCTTAATTATTAATGTGTCTACAACTTGGGAAGTGTTAAAGGAGAGGTGTCTTTGTAGTGAGAACAGTGAAGCTGGAAGGAGCAGGAATGTGTAATGAAAAGAAATGTGTGTGTGTTTAGAATGTATGGGGAGGAAAGACTTAAGGCTTGAGAAGTTATTGTTCCCCCCCTTTTTGTGGAAGGTGGAATTAATGTTTCCAAAGTTGTTTCCACTCTAATTGTTTCTGGAAGAGCAGGTTTACAGTATCAGTTAGGAATACCAGAAATCAGCTGAAAGGTAGGACTTTATGTGCATTTCATGGTTTTAAAAATGGTCTATCCATGGAGGCAAGACAGGGGTTATGGGTGCCATGGGCTCTCCATTGCCTAGAATTTTGGAAAGATTCTTCTACACAAATACTTTATTCAATACAGGCATGTTTCATCCCTAGAGTCCTTTGGTCTGCTATAAAGTACAAACAGAAAACCCCCAAAACCAAGCCACACAAGACCCTACAAACCCAGCTGTTTGGGATCCACAAAGCACCATGCACAAAGGTGCTGCTTCTTTACCAAAACACACATTTCTGACAGCTGGCAAAGTTATTTGCATAAATGTGAATGTGTTTGAAGTGAGAGAACAAGATAGGATTTACCTTTTTCTTGTCTCCTAATGTCTTGCCTAGTTCTTTGATGTATTTGTTAAAAAACAAAGTGTTTTATTTTCCTCTGAGTTAGATATATGCACAGTGCACAGGATTTTTTTGAGCTTTCCCTGTTAGTGAACAGTCTGAAATTCAAATGGAGTTTATGTATTGCTGCTGAGAATTAAGGCTGAGGTCATATTTTCATGTTTTAATATCAAAATAAGCTTTTTTTTTTTTTAATCAGTCATATGATAAAGGACTGTGTGACTACCATACCTGGGTAAACTGGCAGCCTAAATCATAAAACCAGCTGCTTTCCCTGATACATTTGTTTCTTCCCCCCACATGCTCTTATAAGGAAAAATAGCACTGTACAAAAACCTTGCAGCCATGGGTAACAAAACATCACCTCAGATTTTGGAGCATTTCGTTTTATCTCCCACGACTAAAAAATGCTGCAAATCAGAGGAAGTGTGTCATTATTGATCAGCTATTAAGTAGATAGGGCTTTTTCCTAATGGCAGCATCTTGATTTAGGTGTGCGACTTGGCTTGACACAGCACTTTGCTGTTCATTATGTGTGTGTCTGGTGTGAATCCTGACCAGGAGGGTTTCCTGAGCAGGGAATGCAGCCCCTGTGTGAAGCAGCCCTGACAGCCACCAATCCCTTTGTGCTTCCCAAAAATGCTGCTGTTAAGTTCCTACATGGATAATCACAGATCCCATCCATTAATGACCTGATGCTTTTTCTGTGCACAGGGAATATTGGGGAACTTGTCTTGTAGGGGGCTGGGGCACTGGGTTCCTGTATTCCTGAGTATTTTTGCCCTTACTTCCACTCCAGTCTGTCCCTCAAAACTGCTTCCTGCTGCACTTTTGTTTCCCATCTCCAGTATTTTTTCTCCTTTGATCTGTAAGGAATGCTAAACCTCACTTGTAACTCCTTCCCCTGCTGCAGATTGCCGAATTGAATCCATTTAAAGCACCTTCCTGCTCACATCTGTTTTCTGAAAGATTTTCATCACTGCCTGGATGGTGTATTTTTGAAATTCAGCCCAAGGAACCTGTTCTTTGTGTAGCATTTTGGGGATTATATATTAAAAAATGCATAAGCCATATATCTCTTTTTGTGATTCACAACAGTGGCAGTGCATGTTTCCCTCTGAATCAATTGCAGATTTCATCAGTCCCACTTTATACCTGACTCTGAATTTGTTTTAAGCTCCTCTTTTATANAATGATATTTTCACAAAAAATAGCAACCTAAACTGCAAGTGTTAAAAATAGTCAAAGTCTTGGCTGGGTGATCTTTCATAGTGGCAAGTTCTCCCCTAAGATCTATCAGGTAAATGATGCACATATTTCAAGCTGTCGTAGCAGCTACTTTTACCAAGTGATTCAGTGGACATCTATTGGAAAAGGAGGAAAGGGAGAATATAACATAAAAGGGTTGACACCACAGGTCCCAGACCTTTTTTTTAAATTAACTGCAGCACTGAATTAAATATTTCTGGGTGTATTCTTACTCAGAGTTTTACAATAGTGCTTAGGATCAACCCTTGAGCTGTTTTCAGTTCCCACAATTTTATATCCAGAGATTTGGAAGAAGGATTTCTACTGCCTGAGATAGGACCTTTGCCATTATTTAAATAAAAAGAGTTTATTGGATCCTAAGGGCAGGTCATCTTATTGATGTTGCTCAGATAAGGGCAGAAATTGGTCTGAAAACCTGCAGCTTAACTATTTCTGACCTGTACTTTTGTGTATTATCCCCAAACATTTTTCCTGTTTCTTGTTTTTGTTTCGTATGAAAACAATTGAAACAGATTTTTGCTTAGAAAGTAAAAACCTCTGTTATTCCTCGGAGGGCTGTTGTAACTTTTTTCAATATTTTATACAATTTTGGGATGAAGGCATTCTAGATGGATTGATCTGATTTTCATATCTTGATAGGAATTATATTAAAGAGGCAAATTACAGGATCCATGGATACGTTTATGATAGTGAAGCCTTGGGAGCTGTGAGCATGGCTTTGGAAATTAAGCCTCAGAAATCAGTCGGGAATTCTCTGAAGGGTTTATTGAGCACTTGATCAAGGGAGGTTCATGAATTTCCTATACTTGGATTTTCAGCAAATTCTTCTTGAGGTCATTTTACAGAAACTCTCGTGGAAGCAGAACTGTCCTGAATAAAAAGGAAATTTATCTCACAAGTTTAAAAACTGGTGAAAGGATAGGAATCAAATGTCACTTTCAAAACAGAGAAATTAATTTCTGAGTCCTGCAGGGATGTGTGCTGGGACCTAAGTTACTAAGATGATCTTGGAAACTGGGGAAGGGAGTGAGGTGGATGAGTTTGCTCATTAGCCAGGGCAGTGAAAAAGAGCATGTGAAGAATTACAGGAAAAGATTCCTGTCTCAACAGTTGATTTGATGGTGAAGCAGCAGCTGAAATTCAGTGCAGGTGATGACAAAGGAATTCACACAGGAAGAAACAGTCCTCAAATAAGAATAGATAATAGGTAAGAGTGAGTCTAATTATCAGTGCTTAGGAAGGAGATCTCAGAGCCACTGTGGTCAGTTTGCTGAAAATTTCTCTTCAGTAGTGCCAAAAATAGTAACTAAATGGAATGAACACAGAATAAAGCAGGAAACAGTGCCTTTGTGTACCTTCCTTGGGTACCTGTTCCTTCCCTTTCAGCTGGCAGGGTGCTGAGAGGGATGGGAAATGTGCTCCAAGGGCTGGAATCACATCTGCACAAGGAACAAGGCAGAGTCTCCATCCTGGCAAGGAACAAGACAGGCCCTGTCCCACCATGGCTGGTGGCACACTCAGACATTGTGAAGGTGCACTCAGTGTTTGCTTTTAATCACAGCAGTAGAATTAGAAGCATGAAACAAAGTGAAGTAAGGTGCTTAAGATCCCAGAAGAGCTTTTCACACAAGGCATAATTAAATTTTGGAATTCATTGACATAAGAGATTGCAGTTGCCAAAGGTTTGCATATGTTCAAAAATCAATTACTCATAGGGGAAAAAAAAATCCATGGATTCTTCTTAAGCACAAAGAAATCCTGAGCCGCAGGGTAGGTCTGGGAGGGTTTAATAAGAGAATCACTTCACATACTTTTTCTAATTATTTTATTAAGAATTCCCTACTAGTTATATAAAATGTTACAGATGGACTCTTAGTCTGAAGCCATATGTCCATGCTTTAAGGAAACAGAATTATACTAGTTTATATCTGAGATTTGGCAAAAAAATAATCTGAGATGAACTCTGTATTTTTCATTTATGTAACATATCAATGACCCCAAGAGATGGTGAATGTGTTGAAGTGTTCATACAAAGTTAGAAAAAACAAAATTAGGATGCTTTTAAAAATAAAAATATTTTGAAAATTGTAGGAATTTGGAAAATAACAAAATATTCTTCCCTGAATCTATATTATTGTAATTTGAAAGATCTGGTTAACTTATAAATGAACTGCAAAAAGTAGGAATTTATTTGAAAGCCATATTTACTGTCCTGTGGGAGATAGCTACTTCCTATCTCCCTTTCTTTTGATAGTGTATTTATTAATATGTGGCTCTCAGGGTCTTTCTGGGTCACTGCGACCCTGAGATTGTTAAAAGTCTCTTTTCCCAGCCCGAGCGCTTGAAGAATGAGTCAGAGCTTTTCAGTTCTCACTCTCAAGGTTGTTTATTGTATCTTATCTATAAAATTCTTTCTCCTGCCCTGCTGGGGTCCATCCAGCAGTGCAGATCCAGGTACTCTGCCTGCCCCCGGGGCAGTGTTATGTCTTACACTAAAAACTACATATACAATATTTACAATTACTTCCCAATCCCTATCACCTATGTTAGACAGTGAGCAGCTACTCTAAACCAATCTGTAAGTGCCACCATCACAGCAGAAGATGGAGGCCAAGAAGAAGGAGAAAGGCTGGACACACGCAGATCCCTCCATCTTGCCTCCTGAACCCCCATACCAAAACCCCAAAATCTACTTTTCCACCTCGTGATAACTTCACTACTATTCTGCTTAAACTGTTGTGGCTTGCTGATCTGCATACAAGGTTGGTAACTTGCTCCACAGGTCATAATGAAAACCACAGGTGTTTTGGGCTCTGTGCCAGGGCTTCTGTGCCCCCTGGCAGGGGTCCTGGCTGTCCTGGGTTCCCACATGTGGCCACTTCATCTATAGCACGTCAGAAAACTGTGCACAGTAAAAATACGAACATTTCCAAAGATCATTTTTGTTCATAAGGTAAAATCAACAAATACAACTTAACCTGTCTTTCCAAACAGAGCTAAATTATTTTGCTTGAACATTTCTCGTCTGTCTCTTGGCTCAGACATGTTTGTTTGTTTTTCCTCGAGCAGTGGCACCCAGCTGGTGACATCGAGCGGTGACACCACGGTGCGGCTCTGGGACCTGTCGCGGAGCGGCTGCATCCTGACCCTGCGGGGCCATTCCCGCGCCGTGCGCGGCTGCTCCTGGCACTCCTGCGGGGACTTCGTGGCCTCTGCCTCCGCCGACTGCACCAGCAAGATCTGGGATGTGAACAGGTATGGGGGCTCTGTGCTCGCTAATTGATACCTTCATTAGCCAGGGGTGTGGCTTAGCTCCCCATCTATGGGGACAAAGGGTAGATATAGGTCCAACTGTGTCAGGAACCCACGTCTTAAGAAAGGAACCCACTTGCCNTAAAGATATACATTAAATAACCTTGTTGCCATCCTAAAGCCAATTCTACAGAGGCCTATTGTTATTTGTCACGTATGCTCTACTGCTTGGGAAACTTTTCTGCTTGCTTGGGAAACTTTTCTGCTGTATCTGCAATGCTAACAAAACTTCAGTCTGAGGCCTATACTTTTTTTTTTTTAACCATTTCCTATAAACCCTCTAACTTTATGGATTCCAACACCCATCCATTCATGGAGTTCACTCGGGGAGCAGAGGGAATCAAAGACAGTGCTGGAAAAATCAGCCTGCGTGGGATTTACTAGATAAAGGGAGCTGGGAAGGACTTAAATTAGTATAGTGGCAAAAAGAAAGTATTTGCTTTTACAGGCTTTCACTTGGCATCCCTTATTCTTCACTGCTGGAGGTTTTAAGGGAAGGGCTTAGTGGAACTTGGATATGTAATTTGAATAAGTAACTGAATAAAACTCTCAGTAAGTTTTCTATGTGCTGTTTCAACCTCATAAGTACACAACACACTCTAAGGTTAGCCAAGTGGAAATTTATTTTAGTCATTATCTATGTTTCAGCAAGGTGACTCTTGATTAATAAATCAACATATACCTTCTTTATTATCCAGGCAAATGCATTTTTATGAAGGTGCTTTTAAAATATCAGTGTATTTGTGCTTACCAATTAATTATTAGTTCCTTAACTCTCTCCAGTTGTCTTCAGTTTTGATTAACTTACTCCTTAAAGAAATGGGATGGATTTATCTCTTTCCAAACTATCTCTCTATAAACTAGACTCCTGAATTACTGTACTGTGCTAGGTCTGATCATTAACAGCTGAATGCCATCAGTCCACAGAGAAGCTTCCAATCCTATAGGCCTTTTCCCTGGTTCTTTGTTATCCTGTCCTAATGGATTTTTCCATTTCCTATTGGTCTTTTACTTCCTTTGCATTTGAATGAGGTAAAATACCCCTCCATGATTGTTGGCCACTGCAGGGGAAGAAGCTTCGCTGAAAAAGCAAGAGAAAATTTCTTCTTCTGTTCCTTTTTCCTAAATCCCTCCCAATCTTCTGCAGTTGCAGTGAGCTCTTATTGGAGATTTTTCAAACTGCTGCAATTCATCCAAATTCCATTGAGAGTTAATTAAAACTCTGTCAGTATCGGATTTCCAGTCTTGCTTTCAAACCATGAATTGAGGAAGCATTAAATGATATTAAAAATATTGTTTTCAAAATGAGATAACTACCCATCCTTTCATGAATTATTCCAAATTATTTTGGGGAAAAAAATACCAACTAGTTAAAGTTTGGCAAAGTTCAAGCCAGCTGAGAGGTGGCTTTTATAATAGAAATGGTCAGCCAGTCCTGAGAACAGGTGATGCTTCTACCACTGCTATCAGTAATAAGAATTAATGGTCAGTTTTCCTTAGAAATGGAAACAGCAAAAAGTCTAATGTATTGTCAACTCTTTTCTTAACCTGTTGTATATTTCTAATGGTTTGATCATCCTTTATGGCATATTCATGACCTTTAAAAATAATACTAACAACAGCTTTAATTTTATGTCAGAATGGGTTTGAATTTGCATAGACAAAGGTTTTGTTTAGACAGTTGAAAATGCTTTCTCTACTGAGGAAGCTTTTTGTAGTCAGAGGAATCAAAGCAAACCTTCACCACCAGCCCATGGTGCCTCCCACTCACACTCATCACCACCTCCCATTTCTGCCTCCAGTCTATCTGAGCAGTGCTTTGCCTGGGAAAATAAGAGAGTAACATCGCAGCCGTGATGTGAAAGGCTCACTATCCATGCAGAATCACTGAAACACCACAAATGATGCAAAATCTCAGTGCCTACAGGCAGCAGGAAGTGGTATAAAGATGTGACATAGTCTGATTAAAATAAGGTGTGTTCAGAGTATTAAAAAAACAAAGCCCCTATGGGAGTTCTCTCTGCTGGGTTTTGGTGTGTTCCCAGTAAAAGCCATATGCTGGGTGCTGTTGCATTGCCTCAGTGCAAAACCAGATGAGTTCTGCTGTGGTTGGCTCAGGTGAGATTGTAGAGCTGTAGGTATTTAAGATGAAATGAGGGCTGTGCAGAAATTACACACTTTGGAAGATCTTTTCTACAAGGTGTTTGATGACAATGTGGCTGTTTCAGGCTTAAGCCATCCTGGTTCTGCAGAACACTCAGCTGCAGTTGGGCCTTATGCCCATATTGGCTCATTCAAGTGAAAAATCAGCCTGTGCAGGATGTATAGCAAGATTTGGAAATTAGGGAAGGCTGTGGACAGATTAATGAGCTGATGGTTTCCATTGGATTGTTAAATTGCTGCTGTTAGATTTGGAGCTGCTCTACAGAAGAGCCTGCAGTGTGTTTGGGCTTGGCAGTGCTGCTTGCTGAGCTACCTGGCTGAATGTGCAGCACTAATCCCAGCTGTCCCAGGGTGTCCCCTGGAATGTGCCACGAGCCTGGAGCTCTCTGGTGTGAACACAGCCAGCTGGGCTGGCCACCACAGCAATGTGTGCCCTCCTTCAGCCTCCCTGGCAGCCTGGGGAGGGACAAGGAGCAGGCCTTCCATGGTTTATGATGCTTGAAATGTTACTTGTCTCCCCAGTCCCACAGAACAGGTGCTCATCCGGGTGCCATCATCAGCGTTCTCTCTGTCCAAGTGATGCCTCAGGTTTTGGCTTTTCTATTTTTCACATTCTGTGCTGCTTTAGTGTGCAAGTCTGACCTTCATATTAAGGTATGGTGAGCTCTCTTCACAGAGCAGGGAGACAAAACAATTCCTTCTCTAGCTGGGGACCAAGGACAAATGATCCAAGTCTCAGCCCAAGAGCACAAACAATGGTGGAAGGAAGAGAGAAAAACAAGAAGGACAAGACTTCATAACCTAAAGCTGTAACTGGACAATTAACTCCAATATGCAAACAGACCAGAACTTATAAAAGTGAGGGACTCTGTGACCAGGTGTCCATTTTGTGACCATTTTGGTTCATCTTGGGTGTAGCCCTGGCTGGGCTCTTGTGCTGCCCAGGGTGCATCCATTGAGACCTTTTAATAAATCCCTACTGCATAAATTTTTAATAAATCCCTTCTTTAACTCCATCTAGCCTCTGTTCTAGGTCAGCCTTGACAAGGCATCGCAGGTGCCACAAGCTCTGAGCAGGGAACAGAACCCAAGATAACATTCTTGTGGGAGGATAATAGTCAGTGATCACAGTTAATCTAGTGGTTTTATTCTTTCCACTAACAAGGAATTAAGATTTTATAAATGAGAGCTGTCTTTCTTCCTTAATATTACATATTTGGATGGATGCCTGCTTTCAAATTGAATGGGTCTGGAAAGCAGCAGATTGTAGAGGAAGAAAAGCAAGAAGGATGTCAGAGTTATCACTGGCACCTCTCTGAAAGAGGTATGTTTTTAAAAAATGCTACAAATAAAAATACATCCATTTCTCTAGTGGGTGACAGTTGTCTTTTATTTCTGAGTTTCAAAAAAGCCACTTTTATACATTAGGAACATACTTTTCTATAAGTGTTGCTTTTGGAAAATATACAGCATTTTCTGTAGTTACAAACTTGCTGTAAGAAACTGGGGAGGCTTTTTGCTATCTTTTAGCACCAAAATCCAAGGTGCAATTTGCACAATCATCAAAGCCCTTATTGGAGTCCAAAGAATTCAAGATGCAACATCTCATGAATAGGAAAAGGTTGCCAGCACTTTTAATAAATTACAATTTAATAAATTATAATTCCTTGCCAATGATGAGGAAGTTCTGCCTACTAAATATTTGAATTTTATTTTCTTAGAATGTGAAATTACTGCTGGGGTTTTTGTTTGTTTGGGGGTTTTTATTATTCACAAATGTTTTTCTTCTGTGTATAATGAACGTTTCAATCATATATCAGGCCACAAATGACATTCCTACTAGGAGGATAATGTGAGGTAGCTTTGTAGTAAACTGTGTTCTAGACAACTTATGTGCCTTCTATTCAAAGATACAAGTTTAAGAAATAAAACAGAAGGCAAAGAAACAAAAATCCAAGCCCCTTCCTTATTCCCTGGAAACACAGACACAGGTTGAGACACAGCCATGATCTGAGTTACTGAAGGACTCAAGGGAGTCTGAGTTCTGCTGTTGGAGCTTCCTGATGCTTTCTGCTGGGATAATCAGTTGCTTTTAAAGGGAATTAAAAAGAAAATGTTGTAACATTGGGATGGGGAGTGCAGGGCAGAAAGGTAACTTGTGTGCCTGCCATGGCTAGAAAAAATGAAACCAAAACAAAACAGGCAAACAGGGACATATCTGCTACCTTCAAAATTATCCCCACTTCTTAATGTTTATGGAAAGAGGAAGTTGGAGAAGAAAGGGAGAGGGTTCTCATTTGTGGCCAGGATTTTATGCAGCAGCACAGCTCAGGTTGAAAATATGCAGCCAGCTATGTTCTAGCACAGCAGCCACTTCCAGGGGTGTTTTCTCAGACCATAAATTCAGCACTGTCAAAGTCATTTTGGCAGGATTAATTTCAATTATCCAGTGGTAAATATCATCAGAGATTTACAGCCTGATCTGTGATATGCAAATCAAGCAGAGCATCATATATCTCATGTAAACACAGGCGGTTGTTTAGCTTTGCAGACATATGCTCCACAGCAAATGTTAAATGCAAACATTGTTATTTATGCTTTGAGCTTGAGAAATTGTTTGCAGCAGTCAGAACAGCCAGAATTGGTTTTCTCCAGTTGATCCATTCTGCACTCATTAGACCAGTTCTCCATTTTTCTCTACTTCCTTTCAGTAGAACAAACTATGTGGAATTAGGCCAGCAAGAAATGCAATTGTGCTCTCCTGCAGCAGAGCCCAGGGTGAGGAAGTGTTTGTGAACTGGAGCCATTTCTGGTTCCTTAATCCATCACTCATTTGTTTTCCTTTTCCATTAACATGGCAATCTTCATCTACTCATGGAAATTTCTCCCATAATCAAATTTTATTTTAAAAATTTAAAGTGTGCATTTACCAGAGTCTTCAGTCATTTCTATCCTTTGGTGCATTTGTTCAGGTGCAAATGTTAGAAGTGACTAATAGGGATTATTGTTGATTCTCCTGTACAACCTCCAGGATAGTGTCCTGTTACTGAGGCGTTCATGTATTCTTTTACTTAATTCCAGATATACAAAAAAAGTTGTTGACACTTTTTTCTTCTCTGCAACAAGACTGGACATTTTCCCTTTCTTGCCCAAGTGCCAGATGTATCTGACATTATTTACTAGTTTATATAAATAATTCCTTCTTTTGTTCCGAAGCCCTATTAAAATTATCTCCTGTTGTGACTTCTCTCCACTTGGTAACTGCTGTTCATAGTTTCATTTCTTCTCATAAGAAGTATTTAATTTTGGAAAATTTAGTTAGTATTTAAAGAAATCAAGCAGGGATAGATTTTGTTTAATTAGAAGCCCGTTATCAGCTACAGCTTTCCTTGGAATGATACCATGGAATGCTATCACGCAGTGATGCCACTGCCTGTGTTTTATTAATACACACCTTGAGTGTGTGCAGTGCAAGACATGGTTATGTTGATTTTAAACTGCTATTACACTTTGGGATGGGTTTTTTCCTCTAGTTTCACTAAAGTAATGATTTAATGTAGCTGGAGTAGCCAAGTGGACTGGTCACACTCTTTGCTTGGTGACATCAGAGCCCTGTGTTTAGTCTGGCTTCTCCTGCCATCCTTGACATTCATACTCTGTTTCTTTTTCTTCCGTTTCCCTTAGGTAATGGGCAGCTTTGAAATGCATTATTTACTCACAGATTTGTAGGGTTTTTTTCACTATACCAAATGCATCCATATCAGGATCCTGAAAAATCACCTCAGACATAGCCCAGAGATTTCCTAGTTTCAAAATGGAGCTGTATTTTCACTTTTTGAATCAGGGTGAGTGTGTGTAGCCAGTTCTTGTCCAGATACCCCATTTGAGGTGTCTGACTGGCTGCTCAGTGGGACACAAGCCACAGGCTCCTCTGGCCAGATCCTACATTTAATTGATTCCAGTAAGAGTGGAGCTAATCTATTTTCAGAGAAGACAAATGTCCTCCAGGAAATTAGAAGGCAGGTAGAAGAACTCAGAGGAAATGTGGAAGGACCATTTTTGGGTAGTTTGTAATGTCTCTCCTGACAGCACGGCAGGAAGTGCTTGCCATTTTGATAAAGGAGAATTCCCTTTGGAATCCTCCAAGGAGCACTGGAGAGACAAGCTGCTATTAATCCTTCAAATCAAATCCAAGCCTATGCCCAAGTCTCCAAATTTATAATTATGCTACAATTCCATAACACATTTTTCAGGATCAGGAATGTCTAAAATTTCGTTGATATAATTCCCAGAGAGCCAATTGTAAAAAATCAATTTGAAAATGCGAATTATCAAGGAAAAGATTATATTCAAAGCAGAGCTATTCAGTTAAGGGGAAGATATTGCTAAATCTTCATAATACTGGATAAGATGAAGCTTGAAGTACAAAACTTTACAGGAAGTGTAGCTTGAACTCAATGTTGTAAACTTAAATCACATAGTGGATTTAGTATGAGGCAACATGCATCAGCAATGAGAAATGTTTATTGTGGTCACATATTTGCAGTCCCAAAGGCCAGAAAAATCTTAACTGATGCCCATAGAATGCCTGAGCTGGGCAAGCCATACCATTATTTACATCTAAAAACATATAAACAAAGAGGGGAAGGACTATACTCAAGGCCAGCGACTGAAGCCGTCATTGAAACCCTTCCTTTCCGTTCCTTGGGGATGATAAAAATATGTCAAGATTAGTTGTCTTCAAATCTTCCTACTGGGTGGGACAAAGAAAATCAGTATTGGATTTTCAGTAATAATATAGATCCATATTGATGAGAGATATATGTTTATACAGTTATTAATTACTCTGTAAAACATGTCAGGAGTGTAACTTGTGAAATATTTGTATTGGTGACTGCTGGCTACTGGTCTAGATAAAAAATCCATTTTCTCTCTGGCTTTTACTGGAACCATCTGTGGCAATTTAGCCTGTGCACAACAAGCATATTTGAAGATCATAGTAGTTAAAGTGATAATTTTTCTTTTTAATTCAGAATATCTTGACTTTTTTTCCTAAAGCATTAAATACACAGAAATGTAAGTGCTTTGCTTTCTGATTTCTGCTACTGGTCTTGAATTGTACATCACAGTTTTTGATTAATGGAGGGGGAAAATATCAAGTTACTATTTTATTTTTTTTAAACTTAAGCTGAAAATAGAGCTGGTTTCTAAAATGTGTGAGTTCTGCAGAGATTTCTGAGTAAGCCTACCTGAACTCTACCATAGTTAGCTACATAGTATTTCTTTTATGATAGAGCTAGATGAGAAAGTTGCGC
>WBNQ01086825.1:5568-17175 GCA_013401375.1 Spizella passerina
AAGAGAAGAAATGATTTGTTTTGCATATTTTAGGCTGTTAACATCCTCTACTTGTCAAATTCTATGGTACTACAGACAGGGCTGTCACTCTGTATTAATTTGCCCCTCAGCAAAACAAAGGTACATGCTGTACTCAGTGTAAAGCTGAAGTGACAGAGTCCTTTATGCAAGTAAAATAAATACATCCCTGTCACTTTGAAATCAGCAGCATTCCCTGGCGTGATTTTACAGGTGCTAGGGGAGGTTAAAGGAGGAATTGAGAGAGAGCAAACTTATTGACTTTCCTTGCATATATATGTATCTATACTGATTTTAACCTTGCCCATAAAAGGTCAAGCATAAAGTTATTTCCTCAGAGCAGCTGTCTTCAGGGGGTTGAGTTAACATAGATGGAGAGTGCAATAGAAAAAAAAGTTCATTTTACCCTAATTGGATTAAGATCAGTCTCACGCATACTGCAAGGGTGAGGTTTCACTCAGCTGCAAACTGCTGGGTTGACAGAAAAGGATTAATTTATGTGCCTCTTCTCAGGTTGTTGACTAATAACATATTGATTGTATCTGTAAGATATGCAGAGTGTCTGTCAGAAAGGAAGCCACTCTGGAATTGAAAATTGCCAGCATATCTGACATGATCAAAGCTAGATTAATACCATTAAGCAGCATTAAGTAGGCTGCAGCATGTATCAGATGCAGAGCTTTATGTCACATCTCAGAGCAGGACACCATAACCAGGCATAATTCCCAACTTCAGCAATGAGTGACTGATTTGTGCAGTTCCCGACATTTTTTTCTGCTTTTCTTTTATGTGTTCCTGCAGACATATTGAACTACCACAGTTTAATCCCAGAAGAGCCTGCAGGTGGTATTGTCCTTGCATTGCAGAGTTATTATATTCTTAAGGTCACCATAAAAAAGGTTCCATTAAATTGAGTTAATAAAAACATTGGGCAAAGGTTTGCTAAGAGTGCAGGTATCAAAGCCCTGGGAATTGGACTGTCTATTATAACATCAAGCTAAAAGAATATTTTAAACATAGCAATATGAAGATGCCAGAAATGCTGCTTCTGTGAAGTTTTGGTGTGGGTGGGGTGGAACACTTGTGCCTTGCTGGAGGAAATGTCCTGTTTAATATTCGGGTATTTTTCAGAAGGAATGGGCTCTAGCAATTTTCACTGAAGAAAACTTTAAACTTTCACCAAAGGAATTCTCTGCTGTTGTTGGCCTCACAGATTCCTGCATAAAGAGACACAAAGATAAATAGGTATACATAAAAATGCAGATTAGAGATATAGATCCATGGGTGATCTGTTGTTAACCCCTGTTTTGTATTTATCAAGGGCAACTGTGCCTGGTGTTTTCCCAGTAATACTAAGGTATTCTGAATGCTTTTGGTCAGGGTAGCTCTGGAAGAAGAGCAGGATTTAAAACCATTTAAAGCCAATTTCATCAACCAATTCTGGTATGAAGCCTCTGATGAGAAAAATGTTGATAAATTGGACTTATCTTTTTAATATGTCTTTTTTATGACTGATGGCTTCTTTTCTTTCAATGTTAGTATGAGATTTCAGCTCCACTGAGGTAAATAGTGAATCCTTCATTTGCTTCAATACAACCTAAATTTCAGCACAAGAAAAAGCATGTAGTTTTGCTGAAATTTATTATCATGGATTTAAAATGAATAGCTAATGCCATTTTCAACTCCAAAATATCAAGAGATGATGAATTAAAACCTTTGTTTGCTGCATTTATTGGTAATGAAGTAAAGGGAAATTGCTATATTAGCAATTAATTTAGGACCAGTCTCTCTAAGGTTTTAGTTTTGGATGACAGGACTTGCAGTAAATTACATATTTAATTATACAAAACAATAAAGCTCTTTCATGTGGTGAATGAGAGTTGCATAGGGTAGTTTTAAATAATCAACTTCTTCCTTCATAAGGGTGCTAGAGTTCCTTTATTTGCAATATGACTTCATTTCTCCTTTTTTTCTTTAACAGAAGAAATTTAACATAAATAAAATGCAGGGGTCTTTTTTGTAAAGGTCTGATTTGTAAGCTATATTAATTTTTTATTTTTGCTGGTTAGAGTTGGAGATGTTTTAAACATCAGGTATCAAATTGATAGAAATTCTGCTCACAAATAGTATCAATTTCCATGTATTTGTGTACAGCTTGTTACAACAAGCAAATGTCAAGCATAGCTAACACTTTATTGTTTAATGAGTGAATACTGGGGGACTGCATGCATGGCATGTTAATAATGAAAATGGATATAAATAAAATAATAACAAACAAAACACAACTGAGAAATGCATTACAGGTGGAATGCGACCCAGTCAGACAGACTTGATCTGAAAATCCCCTTGACTGCTAAACTCAGAAGAGTTTCCCTAATTTTTCATATGCTTGCAAAAGGATAATTTTTCATTGGCCATTTGCTTTTCCATGAAAATACATCAATGTAGCCTTAGTCCTTAGGCCTAACCTCATATTAAATCAGACTACATAAGAATGAACTAACATTTTGGCATTCTTTCCCCACTTCCAGTCACAAGTGTATATATCTCAGAAGCTTCACTAGTTAATAAATTCCCTTTCTGTATTCAGAAAGCAAAAGTAGCAATTATTAGGAGAACATATGGCAGGTGCTTTAAAACTCCAGGGTGATGGTAAAGCATATGACTTCACTCATTATTAAGTATTCTCTATGTTGTTAATTGCTCTAGTAATTAATATTCACCAGAAACTGTGCAAAAGCCAAACAAAAAATACATTCCTAATACATGTATGTCATTTAACAAAATACATGTATTTTTTTAAACTATCAATTCAGCTACTTAGTCATCTGTGTTGTTACGGGGATTTATTTATTTATTTTCATTCTACTGTATCAGCTTTTTACCCTTTTTTTAAATTAAGAAATTATATGTTTGAACATTCAGGTACAATGTAAATAAAACTAATTTAGCTGAGGCTGTCACTGGAAGCAAGAGTAGCATGTGCAATAAATGACAGTTTATATCCATGGAAGCAATGTGATTAGTTATCAGTAATGAGAATTTCACCTGTGGTCAATGAACAGTATTAAAAAGTTTTGATAAGAAGTTTAGAAATGGTCTTTAAAAGACTTCAGGAGGTCTTATTCAATCTGATAGTTCATCAAAGCCCCTGATGTTAAAAAATAACTTCACAGAGAGTGAGGAATTTTTGTTAGAGGAAGAGTTTGGGCAGGTTTGACTGAGATGGGAAGGCTGGGTTTGTGGTAAACAGGGTTATTTGTGTATATGAAATTGGATTCTTAAATGCAAACCTTTAAATGTTTAGTGGTATTAGAGGTTAGGTAATACCCTTGAGGAAACAGTTATTTTAAAAATATAATCTAAAATGCACGGCGGCAGGGCCATTGCAAATTGCCTTTCAAGAGAAGGTTTAGTTATTATGTGTTTAATCAATCCTAGCTGTAAGCAAATTAAGGGAACAGTGTAAACAGAAGAAAACTCAGCTCTTTCTTAAAGGCAAAAAGAGAGATTTACAAATAACTGAGCTTTTAGGAGGTTTGAAGAAAGTTCTTTTTCTGGAGTTGAGAAGGAAGCAGGAAGTAGTGATTTATGGGCAATATTTTTTTAGAGACAAAAAGACCTCCAGCCCTTTAATTGAATAGAAAAATTGAAAATTACATTATGAAGCTATGCTCTCCATCTAGAATGACTGTCCATTTAGCCCAGTTGGTGTTTGCTAGGCATCCAGAATATGTAGAGACTGTAATTATTAATTAGCAGAGGAAAAATGGTTTAAGTTTCTCCTCTGCTTTGTAAAATTCTGTAACTATATTTTTGGGTACTATTTAGGGTACTGCAGGCATAAAACTGTACTTTCAGTTTCTCATTTACTGCACAAGTTGTAAAGTTGTGAATGAATTTTTCCCTGCACCTTTTCTTTACACTATTCAGAATTATTAAACCTCAACAGAGCAAAAGAGGCTCCTGGGGAAGGAACTTAGTGATTAGGGTCAACCCCAGCTTTTCAGCCACCTCTGCAGAGCAGTGGATGTGCTCCTGTGTGCTCCTTTAATGTCTTCTGAATTTATTACTCATGTGGCATTCCTCCCATCCCTGTCTATGCTGTTGTCTCTCTGCAGCCATTTGGAATCTGATTTTATGCTTCTTCCCTTAAACCTGCAGTAGCAGAGCTTTAACTGATCTGCCACCACGTTCTGTAATAGAGAGAGGCAAAATTTCTTCCTCCTGGAAGAAATGACCTGAGTCCCTGAAATCCCCACCCTGCCTGCTGAAATGAGGGAATGGAATTGGGAAATTTGGGGAATGGCTTGGAAACCTGTGTGATCAGAGGTGAGGGAAGGCAGCAGGGCTGCCCGTTGTTGTGACGTTTCCCAAAAACGCTTTTCCAGTTTTGTCAACTTAGGGCTCCATCAGGCAGTGCCACCCTGGAGCAGCTGCAGGTCTCAGGCCTGAGGAGCCACAGCTCAGAGCTGTGCAGCTGAGGGTGAAAGGCTGGCACAAAGAATGTGGTAAAACCGTGGGAATTGCTCCAACCAGGTTTTTCCTGGTTCACTGATGGTAATACTGAACTTAGACCTTTCATAAATTTGTGAGGTGGGGTTTTTCAGGTTTTTGGTGTTTTTTTAGAAATAGTGATTACTTGGAAACTTTTTTACTTGATCATTCAGTCAGACTTGCAATGAAACACCTGTTTTATATTTAGTTTAGCAGCTGGGCTAAATCTATCATGCATACAGCTGCTAATGGGTGGGGAATTCCTATTGAGTGAGTCTAGAGCTGTTTGTTCACACCTGTTGAGAGAAAAAGAAGGAAGAAAGATTGTCCACTTGCAAGGATGTACCTACCTGCTTGCTATGTCCATCACATGCCAGAATCTGAGTTCAAGGTGCCCATTTTCTCTGTGAGCATCCTGTCTGTGCTTACACTGCATGGAATGGCCTCTGCTGTTGTTTCCAATTCAAGCAGGCAAACCCTGTCTGCCTGGAGGTGGGTGCTACTGGAATGGCATTTCCTGATGGATGTTTGAAAGATTGCTATGGATCTAGGTTGAGGTCAGAGGTATTTTGTGCTTGTTTTACATCAGTGTGCACTGAGAAAGTCTGACAGAACAGAACTTGTTGAATATTTTAATTTCAGTGCCATTTCCATTAGTTTTCTTTGAAGGTAGTTCACCAAAAGAGAGAATACCAATTGATGAAATGTTTTTGCTTCACACAGAATCAGATAGAATTCAACAGTTGTGCTCCATCTCAGTGAGCCAAGTGTAGGAGTTTTTAATGACACCTTGGTTTACATACATATTTGGGGTTGGCCACTCTTTTTCTCTACCTCAAATCTACTTCAGGATTAGAAGATTGCATTGATTTGCTGTCAGGAAAGAATGTGGGTCTGACTTTGAGTAGTGACTGGCACTGTTAGGTTACCTAAAAAGTATGCTGTCCCTTGCAGGAGTTTGCTTAATGAGTGTATGAGTTTAACTAGGGATTTGCAGAGATATTAAAAAACAACAATAATGGCAGAGAAGTAGAGATATATGATGTAGGGTCTTGGGGAGAGTACTTCTTTATCTAAGCCTGAGTAGGCATCTTCATTGCTGATTTTGTTGTAGTTTTTAATAGTTAAGTTTGTGTGGAAGTTTCTATATCCTGCTAATGTTGGTATTTCTCAGCCACTGTTCCTAAGAAAACCCTTATCATTATTCTTATCTATATAAATGCTTGGTAATGGGACAGCTAGTGGCTGGACATTCAGGGAAGCTAGTTTATATATATATACACACACATATACACATATACACATATTTCAAGATTTGGTCTATTATGAGCCAGTGCTGAATTCAGGTCTAATTGCACTTTTTTCTCAAGTTGCTAGTTTGCATTATTAGAACTTTTATGACAAGGCTTCAGAGCTTCAGGGCTTTAACACTGTTTTGGCAGTTTCATCCACAGGATTTATATTCAGCAGCTAACAATTTATTTGTGTATATATAAGTAATATATAAAGGTACACTGAAAGTGTAAGACATTTCAATCCTTTACCTTGTAATTAATTAAGTAGTCAATTAAATAGTCTTAGAAAAAAATATTCTGACATCAAGCTTTTTATTATATGGCTAACTTTGGCCATTAATATTTGAATCATTTGTCCTAATGAGTTGGTCATACTAAGATGAAATTTGGGGTTTCTGACTCGATCCTTCTACCTGTGAGAAGTTGCTGTGTTGTTTTTGTTTTGTAATTCCAATAAATTTGAATAAACTGGCTTAGTTTCAGCAAGTATTAATGTCTATGAACTTTGTTTTGCTTTGAGGTATTGTGCAGAATGCTGCAGTTTTCAATTAATATAGATTGCCATGGTAGCTTGGAGATCTTTGGAGAATACTGATTTTCTTTTCCCCTCAAAAATAATTTTAAAAAATCTTCTACCTCTGTGATTCTTCATTTACTTCTGTAGAAAGGGAAATGGTAATCTGATAGCCAATAATATTGGCTTTCTAGGGCAGGTGATTAATTAATGCAGGTTTTTTTTTTTAGATTTAGTAATAATTTTTATTTTGTTTCTCAACAGCATTGTAAAATCCCACAAGACTTTGTCTGCAACAGGAATGTAAAAAGTTAGCAGGTGTTATTAAGAGAACATGTCTGTTGCTTTTGCAGAATGCCAGAAATTGATTGCAGACCAACTAGGGAAGACCTATGAGATCCTCCCAGTGTACACAAAAGGAATGAACCTATAATTAAATTACAGTTAAACACAGATGGTTATTTTGCAGCAGGTGCTCAACTTTGAAAGTGTATCTCTGGACTATTTTTGTTCCAACATGGTGTTTGGTCCCTGTTGGGTTTCTGGCATCATTTTATGGTTAGATAAAAATATTCCTTTGTATACACTTTTTTTCTTTCCCCAGGATACAAAGCTATCAAATGCTGCAGTGTTTTAAAGGAAAAAGACAAGAAAAACAGGAAACAGAGATTAAACATAGCACAGGGAAAAAATATTAGAATATAAAAAAAGATGTCTTCATATTATTTACGAGATCTAGAGGACTACCATGTGCAATTAAATTAAGAGCTCAGAATTTTCAGTTATCCAAGGTGAAATAATTGCAATACAAATATTGTAACTGAATGTATTTTAATTTTAATGCCAAAAAGTATAACACCAGAAGGTGAAATCTTTGCAAGTTATATTTATATGATTTATGTAACCTACGACATGGGTTGATACTGAATGAAGTCTTAGTGAAATTTGTGATTCTCTCATTACTAAAACATTGTATATTGAACTAGATTTTAGAAGTTTGGTTTGTCAGGATAACTGAGGTTAATAGTTCAGCTTGGGTATATTGATGAATGTCCAGAGGACATTTTACTTGCTGTAACCAATCGGGTCAGCCCCTATAAATAAACCATGAATAGAGATGTGGGAGTTCCAGAACAGTTTTGAGAGCAGCTCAGGTGAGCTTTCCAGGTCTCTTATTGTTCAGTTTGAGTTTTTAATGTGCACCTCCACCTTCAAGCACAGAGTTAGTTCCTGCAGCCCTGAGGCTGGAGAAATCTCATGAGATGTCCGAAGAGTGAGAGGAATTTTGATGCTTTACCAGCACTGAACAAAAGGAATCCACATTTACTTGGACAGTAAAATGGCTCCTTCTGTAGCTGATGAGCTTATTATCATCTTCTGGTTTCTTTATGAAGAGGAGTTTATCTAAACTTATTTTGTAACCTATAGAAATTCGCAAAAGGATGTCTTCTGTAAATATCCCCTTTGAATTATTTGTTTAACATGAAAATGCAAGTAAAGAAAGAGCAGTTTTATACAGCTGGACAGGTCATAACTTATAAATGGCCAGCCTGTATGTTCTTTCAAGAAAAAGCCAGGATTGCTGTGCATGCATGGTGAGAAGCAACCCCCCTCTTGAAGAGTCTGAAATGCCTGACTAACAAATCTCACAAAGCCTGTCCACTGCTGCCCTGCTTTCCCCCTCTTATTCTCTTATGTATGTGCGACACGCTTAGAAACATCCCATTTTCCAAACAGAGTACATCCCAAAAGCATTTTAGTGTTTTTCATTTCATTTTTTTTTCCTTTAACCAGTTTCTGGGATGACTGGTGCTGTTATCATAGTTATAACTTGGACTGTTTCTCTTATCATCCTGTTACAAGATGACATTTCTTATAAAACCCAATATGTTTACAATTTAAATTGGTAACTTTGAAAGGCATTCCTTACTGAGATTTAATGTGTAGAATGGGTGTTTTAGAATTTTGAAAAATATATTAATCCAGAGGTGCATTATATGATAAGAGATGATTTTGTTTAGGATTTTTTACTATATCAACATTATCTGTTCACTTTTTTTCAGGACACATTCTTAATTTTTTTTTTTTAGCTGGTCTGTAGTATTGCAACACTGAGATTGAAGATTTTGTTGTTACACATGAAATATGAAAATTTGCTTGAACATGAGTCACATGCAGTTCAGTGCTTATTTTTGAGATTTAAGATGAATTGCAACATTTATTCTGTGAGAGTTATGTGAAAATACTGCAGTGTTCTGAATAAGTATTATACAATGCTGACTAGTTTTGCATTGTTTCTAGTTGAGATTCACCTTTACAGATTTTA
Source organism: Spizella passerina (assembly GCA_013401375.1). NCBI lineage: Eukaryota > Metazoa > Chordata > Aves > Passeriformes > Passerellidae > Spizella > Spizella passerina. The sequence continues at coordinate 14,219 of WBNQ01086825.1, forward strand.
AATTAAAATGCTTAACCTTATTGAGGCAAACATTATAGTTTTATCATAGGTCAATACAATAAAATTGAGAATGTAATGGTGGCATGGAAGAAAACATATTTACAGCATAATAGCTACAAAGCTCTTTTTTTCTTCTTTTTAAAGATCAATTCACATTCTTTTCTAATATTTAATCAGTCATACTGACACAGTGATTTACTTGGCATTACCACTGATGCATTCCACTGAGACTTTGATTCTTAAATTATTTGTCTTTGAACTCACCATGACCTATATTCAGTCTTCTGTGGCTGATGAAAATTACTACTTTACCTTTCACTGCTGATGACTAAACCACCAAGACAAGAAATATGCTTTGACATTCTTAATACCCACATTAAGTTAGTCTTAAAGTATTAATATATGGAACTTTTTCACCTTGTGTATGTGCTGTTGCTGCAGTGAAGAGGAGCAGTGCAGGTCACAGAGGTCTGCAGGACTTTTGGGTGCTGGAAGCCCAGCCTGCCACCAGCATTTCAGCACTGGTAGCAGGGAGAATAGAGATGCTGGAGTTTGCCAAAGTGATCTCATCTAACAGCAGTCTCTGTGGGAAACTGTGGGAACAAAGAGAGCAAACCAAGTGTGTCACAACAGCAGTATGATAGACACAATCCAATTACTGTAATATTATGCAAGATAAATTGAACTGTTAACACTAATTTGGATTCTTGAACTTTCTAGTCTGTTATTTCCCCTTTGTCATCTTGGGTTTTTTCTATTTAGCTAATGGACATTCTTTCTATTACACAGGAGAATTTTTTCCCTCTCTCTACTTGCTTTTGCTGCCAACTGCTACATCTCATATCTGGGACAAAACAGGTGTGTGAAAATACTGGATTTGGCAAATATTCATTTCAATCACACATATTTGTATAATTTTTAATTGATTACCATATTTCCTGGGATCTCAGGCAGATATTATCCACAGATTAAAAAAAAAACATAAACAAACAGAATTAAGACACTATTTATATCCTGGAGATGCTTTCCTCAGCTGCTGTTATTGCCATGATCAGTGTCATGGTGGCAGTGATGGAGGTAATGTTGGATGAGCTTTTTGATGTGGTCATGTGTCTTATGCACAGATGGTGTAAGTGCCTGTAGTAAGAGATAAAAGGCATCAAAAGGCATTATAAAAGGAATTATGGATGCTCTGTTTACCTTCTTGCTATTTACAGTGAAAAACTTCAATCTTGTAGAAATTGTATTTCTTGAAAGAGATCTCCTCCCTCTAAATCTTGGCTCTGGCACCCTGAGTGTCTCCAAGGCCACGGTCAGGCTGTGTGGGTTTGTGTTGCTCCTGCATTGCCCATCTCAATGTTCCCCACCCAGAGTGCCCTGTGAAATCCTCTGTCCTGCTCACACAGGGTCACAGATGATGCTGGACCCACTCTGAGTCCTTGCTCACCTGACAAGGAGGAGCTAAAACACTCTATTTAGCGAGATAATCTGCCTTGGAAGAAGACCCTAAATTGCCTCTTCCCTATGAAAAGAAAAAGTAGGGACTTCTCTTTCTGCCTCCAAGACCAAGAGACAGAGGGGGAGATTGGTGCAAAGAAGTGATCAGGAGAGGAATAATAGAGAATCCAGTAAAGATAAATCAGTCTATTGTGATAGCATTCTCAAGACATTGAAACAAACTGTCTGAAGGCTCTGCATGGAGTGCCCACATGGAGAGGGAGGTAGGAAAGGACAATTGCATGGCAGGAAAATGCTCTGCCTGCTTACTTGTGAGAAAGCCCGTGGTACAATCACCTTCTCTAACCTGTCCTTGTTTGTTTTATTTAAAATCACTGTACTGTTGATGGCTGCATCTCAGAACTAGACTGCCTTTCCCTGTAGAATGCCCCAGCCTAAGTTGTCTGTTATCCTTTGAACCTATTGAGTCTTGTTGCTCCTTTTTGCACATCTCACTTTGCCAAGCCTTCCACTTTGCCAAGCCTCCCACTGAAACTAGACCTATGGCAGGGAAATGGCTTCCTGAGGAATTTTTAAAGGAACAGTGTACACAGCTCAATGTCTCTCAGCAGTAGTTAAACCAAGAATGTACATATTTCTGTATATAATATACTTTCTTTAACTAAAACAAAACTGTAAAGTTAGCGCATATACATTAAAGACCAAGCACCTTTCATTAAAATCTTGTTTTCTGGCTGGCATTGCAGTCAAACCTCAGAAACTTTTAGTAGACAGATGTTATTAAAACTTTCTCATATAGATAGACCCTGTTCTTATCTNTGTCCTTTTCCTCTCTCTCTAAATACAGTTTGAGACTGTAAAGGCACCCTTCAAGCTGGGTCCTTCAACATTTCAGCATGATCTCCTGGGACTGCTATTCTCATTTATTAAATGTAAAATGATTTCAGTGCTTTATCAATGAGCTGCTCAACAATCTCTCCCTTTGTATCTGATTCTCATGAAATGTTATGCTCACTTTATTGTTACATTTTTTCATTGTTGCCTTTAATTAAGTTGTAAAGCTGTTGTCTTTGTGTACTTGGCTCCCAAAGGGAGAATTATAGCTAGGCAAAGTATTACTGACAATATTGTCTGAAGAGAGATGTGAAGATATTATGTTCATGGTAATAACAGAAAAGGAATTCCCAAAGCTGACTTCTAATGTGCATGCCATCCCCATTCAGAAAGCAGGAATCAGAGCTCAATTCTTCTTTTGGGTAAAAGAAATGACAGTAGGTGTTAATTTCATCTGATTTCTTGGTGGTACCAAGCCTTCTCTAAATCAGCTCTGTGGAAACACAGGTGCAACCTTCAGTCTGAGGCCATGGGGGCCAATGTTATGTGCTGAGTAGGTACGTAACGCTGCTTGTTACCACAAACAGCCCACATATTTCTAAAGGAAAAAGAGAAAAAAAAATCACACAGAACATCTCTGCCTCAGAAAAAACCCAAAACAACAA
>WBNQ01086830.1:0-35277 GCA_013401375.1 Spizella passerina
AATCCTTACTGCATCTCATTATTTGGTGACTTCCTATTTTTTGCCTTCTTGGTTAAGACCCAGACAATAATGCAGATTATAGCAGCTGCCAGAATTGCTCCAATCAGTGCTCCAGCAACAATGCCACCATCTGAATCTGCAAAGGAAAAAAAAAAGATAACTTGGCTTTTAAAGAAGTAGTAGTATAGCAAAATCCCATGGAAATTTAGTGCAGGAGCCTTTAGCAGAAAGAAGGGATTGGGTTCAAAGAACTCTTTGCAGGAGGGTGGCCAAGGATGCTCCAGGAAAGTGAGAGCTCTGTGCTTGGGTGGTCTTTGCTGCCTCCTCTCTCACTGGGTAGCTCCCCATCCCAACAAACTCTCTGTTTGTGCCTGGCTAAGGGAATCATTGGGCTGTAATACTGACAATAGCTAAAAGCCTTTGCTTTTCAATCATTGCAAACACATCCTGAAATCCAGGCTGCCTTTAGTTCTATCTTTCAGCTAGGGGTCACATCTCCAGTGCCCCAGTCCTTACACATTTCACTGATGGTTGCAATTTCTGGGGTGAGGAGACCTCAGTGGGGCTGTTGGCTGGAAGAAATTGCTCAAAACTCCTTGTCTGTCTGTTCTCAGCAAAGACTCTGCAGTCAGACCCAGGTCCAGCTCCTGCTCCTTGCAGGAAATTAAGGTGAGGATGTTAAATCATTTTCCTAGGTCTCTGTAAAGCCTGGGCAGGCCTGGATGAAAACTCCAGAGCTCTCCAAATNAGGATTAGGATTGTGATCTCACATGCTGAAAACCCATGTACACTAGAGTCTTTCAAAATAATGAATCTTTGTATTTGCTATCTGAACAGTAACTCTGATGTTATGATGACTGTTTCAAGATTGTGTGGAAAGGTTACAACACCACCAGTCCGTGACAGAAAGACTGACAGCATATTAGCTAGAAAGACATCTGCATTGCTGGTTTAAGTGATCCCATTAGAATAAAATGGATTTTAGTATATTTAAATGTTATGCCAGGAAAGTGGAAAGGGAAACTGTGTGCTGGCAGCATCTGAGGAGTGTTAGCAAAACTTGCTGCTCCATGTGAGCTTTCTGGGAAATTCCATGTAGATCTGGTGTCCCATTGAAGGGCATGAAAAATAGAGTTCAGTCAGAATAGGATTATGAAAAGACTGAAATCTGGAAAGGGAATATAAAATATATTTAGTATTTTAGAAAATATGGAAATCTAGAAAAATATTTTTAGTAACAGGTATTAATTCCTTTTGTCTTATCAAAACGATAATCAACCAACTACCAATACTGAAGCACTTTCACATGGTAAAAAATATCAGATGCTAGTGGATTCATTCAATGCAGTAAGATTTATTAGGATCCAAGTACAAAACTAGGTGTTAATGCTGCATCAATTGAAAGCTGAAATCAGGTGCATGAGTGACTGATCACTGGTCTGGGTTAGCAGAATTCCGTATTAGGAAGTCTTAAACCTGTGCTACAGGGAAGCCACAGTTTTTCTCTAGCCTCAATTATATGTAGTTATTTAGCATTTTGCATCAATGGGCTGAATACAGTCTATATAGCACATGAGATTATCCCTATTCTGAAGATTTGGCAATTTAGGGGGAAAATGAGCAACCAAAGCACAGAGAAGAAAATATCTCCAGGGCAGGATCAAAATGGACATTCTGGGCTCCATTCTGTGGTCTAAACCTTGTGTTTCCTGCAATCTGAGATGCCTGGGAGTATCCCAAGTGTGTGTCCTGTAATTTCAGATAGCACTGACCTGAGCCCTCTGTGTTTAAATATCAGTAAATTTCCTGAGGTGACCCTTAGCTGCTCTTTCCTTTTTTTACTTCCTCCACCTGCTTTTAACAGACCCCATTAACTTTAACTCTAAAGAGCTGTTTTTATAATTTGCCACTTTAGTTTGTGTTGTTTAAAAACATTTACTTCACTGTTTCAGATGCTGCTAAGTGGAAGCTGCCTGTTAAAATAGGGAAGAGGGCAATGGCACCTTCTGTTAAAAGAGCAACAGGTAAAAAGTCCCCCAAAAGCAGATGTTCACTCTGGAAGTTTTCTCAAAACTTGTATTGTGCATTTTACTTTAGTTCTGGATTAGCAGCAGTGCTTTACAGAAATAATTGTCTTAAAATGAAGTAAACAGAAATCCTTACTGCATCTCATTATTTGGTGACTTCCTATTTTTTGCCTTCTTGGTTAAGACCCAGACAATAATGCAGATTATAGCAGCTGCCAGAATTGCTCCAATCAGTGCTCCAGCAACAATGCCACCATCTGAATCTGCAAAGGAAAAAAAAAAGATAACTTGGCTTTTAAAGAAGTAGTAGTATAGCAAAATCCCATGGAAATTTAGTGCAGGAGCCTTTAGCAGAAAGAAGGGATTGGGTTCAAAGAACTCTTTGCAGGAGGGTGGCCAAAGATGCTCCAGGAAAGTGAGAGCTCTGTGCTTGGGTGGTCTTTGCTGCCTCCTCTCTCACTGGGTAGCTCCCCATCCCAACAAACTCTCTGTTTGTGCCTGGCTAAGGGAATCATTGGGCTGTAATACTGACAATAGCTAAAAGCCTTTGCTTTTCAATCATTGCAAACACATCCTGAAATCCAGGCTGCCTTTAGTTCTATCTTTCAGCTAGGGGTCACATCTCCAGTGCCCCAGTCCTTACACATTTCACTGATGGTTGCAATTTCTGGGGTGAGGAGACCTCAGTGGGGCTGTTGGCTGGAAGAAATTGCTCAAAACTCCTTGTCTGTCTGTTCTCAGCAAAGACTCTGCAGTCAGACCCAGGTCCAGCTCCTGCTCCTTGCAGGAAATTAGGGTGAGGATGTTAAATCATTTTCCTAGGCCGCTGTAAACCCTGGGCAGGCCTGGATGAAAACTCCAGAGCTCTCCAAATCCTGTTCTGTTCTTACTTAAAAAAAAATCTAATCTTCAAAGTTGTTGCAGAATTTTCCTGCAAGCTGTGCATGTCCTCCCTCAAAGGTGTGATTGCTTTGGTGTGTTTTACTCACGTTTTGCTGTTAGGTCCAGCTCACAGGTGCTGTTCCCCAGCAGGTTGCTGGCTATGCACCGATAGTAGCCAGTTTCAAAGGTGGTGAGGTTGCCAATGTAAAGGATGCCAGAGTTTGGATCTGTGACAAGTGGGGAGCAGGTACACATTACTGTTTGTATTCTGTAGAGGCAAACAGTTCTCTCTAGTGGGTAACACAGAGCTGTTCAGATATTAGAAAATGGGTTCACCAATTATTGATTTATTCGTGTGGTTTTTTAAATTCTTTAAAATAAAACATTTACCTTCCTTGAAAATTGCTCCAGTGGATTCTTTAGGGGTGTATTAGAAGCCCCTACTCTGCCAACCAGTCTGGCTGGTGTTTTACCCACACTGATTCTGTGGTTGTCTGTGTAACTCCACAAATGAAAATGTAAAAGGTCCAGAAAATTTCTGGGAGGGAAGGATGTGCTAGTACTTGAATGACAAATTGATTCAACTTCAATTCACTCACAATTTCAAGGGAAGAGAGATGTAAAGACATACATATTTCTCTCATTTTAACAATTTCAAGGCATGGACAGGACTTCAACTTTTTCTTTAATATATTAAATAGAAAAAGCATCCTGTGATTTTTCACAGCTGTCAGTTGATTTGAATAAGTAAAAATATGATCTTGTGACATTGACTGTTGGAAGAGGAGGATTTATTTTAATCAGCCTATGTGATACACAGCATTTGGAGTGCTGGAATTTCAGATCCTGAACATGGTATGTTAGTCCTGTGGTTACATACCAAGTTGTTCTGTCACAGGCTTGAGGGTGTTCTCATCAACTTTGTACCAGTGGTAGGTGGGGCGAGGCAAGCCCTCTTCACAGTTGCATAGGAGGTAGATCAGATGGCCTTTTTCAGGGGTTCCTTCTACTTTGCAGAAAGGTTTTGATGGTTTGACTGCAAAATAAGAACAGACACATCAGGAGAGAACATCTGGGCTGCAAACATCCACCTCAAGTTCTGGTACCAAGCTGCTGTGAGCAAAGAGCTGAACCCCATCTACAGGGTTCCATCCAAGAGCAGAGTTTCAGTTATGGAACTGACCAAAGCCTCTCCCATTAAAAAAAATGAGTAATATTAAATATATGTACATGGCCTAGGATACAGTTTTATTATCTTTCATTTGCATATTAACTGTTAGGAAGGTGTTGAGACTACAACTATCAATTATTTTCACTCACTACTACTCACTATTCACCATGCACCATTCTGCCACATAGCAACATCATTTTACTCAGAGACATGGCAGGAGATTTTCCACAGAGAGGGAGAGGATCAAGGCTTGACTGTTTCAGTATTTTAACAGTTGTGAAGGAAATAAATCAGCTACAGTTCTGTTAAAAAATGTATCCATTTTTATATAATGTCCTCACTTTGCACAAAAGGGAAGAATCTGTCTTCAGTTACACCAATTGTTTTTCATTTCCTACTCCACAAATGCTTTTGTGGTTCTTTAGAGTGCTGTCAAGGGAAACCACCAGCAATGAAAGTAGCCCAAACCAACAACTTTTCTTGGTTTTCATGTAAAAAGTGTAATCTTTTATTCAATTGCTCCAAGATTTACTATTTATTTTGGGAATTTTAGATGAGAATTATGAGTAGTATTTTGGTTTTTCAGGAAATCAGTTGACACATATTTTTTGCTTATTTCTGGAAGATAGGCAAGTGATGCCAAGTTCATCTGCTTTTCATCCTTTCTGCTCTGCCTGTTCATGGTTGTTCATTGCTTTCTTTCACACAAAACAAACTTTGTACTAATTTAATCCAATAAGTTTCTAGAGGTTTTGGGAATTGATGTGAGTCAGAACTCTTGGGCTGTGCTGCTGCCTCTCCCTATATTTATGCAAGTCACCATGATCAACATTAGGTACAATTAGCAAAGTTTTGGACCGTGCTGGAGCTGCATGAAGTGGTTTCAGTGAGAAGTTGTCACTCCCAGCTAAAATGGTGCTTTATTTTAACCAAAACTAGTATCACTTTGATTTCCAGCATGAAAAATGGAGCGAAGCTGGGTAGTTCTAGCCACCCTCTTACCTGCTTACAGAAGGGAACTTTTGAGAGCACAAAGTGACGCTGAAGGCAGTAGAAGGAGAGTGAGGTTTGCTGCAGTTGAGGCAGAGGCAGCTGTGGAGTGGGAGCAGGTGAGCTGTGGCTGGAAGCTAGAGGGCAGCCAGGCTCTGCTGCCTCCTGAGCCCTTGGAAACTGCAGCAGTGACTCAGGGAGCTCCCTCTGCATCATGGGCCTTGTTTACCACAGCCTCTTATTCCCTCTGGCCCTACATATTTGGAGCTGCAAATTCAGTGTTTCATAATACGGGATGGAAAAGACAATACAGCAATAGAGAGGGGAGGCACTTACCCAGCACATTGACAACCACTGATTTTTGACTCTGTCCAGCATCACCCTGAGGGCTGAAAACTTCACAGGTGTAGGAGCCAGTGTCTGAGGGCTGCATGTTGGAAATTGTTATTGATGCATTCCCTGGACTTGTTGAAGCTGTTATCCTGTTCTTAAATGCTCCATAGGAGTAAGACTGGCCTCCTGAATAATAATAGATCTGTGATAAAGAAACAATTGTTAGTTTAATAACAAAAGATCTTCTTGCTTCTTTGTTTGGTACTCAGAATATATTTGATTTCTGATTACAGCCAAGCAATGTCACCCCCTTTCTTGCCTCCTCCCCCAAGAAAGCAGAAATGAAAACATAGTACATTTGAATGCATACTTCTAAAAGTCCTTAAAAAACAAGCTTTTCAGAAATGGTATTTTTAATTGTGTAATTGACAGTGGCTAAATCTTTGTGGATACTCCAGGCACAGACTGATGCAATTGCAAAAACAAAAGCGAGACCATTGAACATCAAATGACAATTTTGTGAAAAAATGCTAAGTCATGCACAGGGAATAATGGTATTAAGTGAAGCACTGATAATTTGTGATAGCATTAATAAGCAGCTCAGTAAAAGATTATGACAAGGATGGACCTGTCATTGGTAAAAGTGGGTGGCTGCAGAGCTTTCCAGATACAGAATCTGGAAAGGATTCTGTAAAATTCCACAATCAGAGGACTGAAATGAATTCACAAGACAAAGGTCTAAGTAAACAAGGCAGCTGATCTTTTGGCAGTAAATTTGAAAGCCATGAGGATGCAGTACAAGAACAGAGCAGAGTCATCACACATGCAATTATAGCAGCCATGCTGTTCTTGTTTGTGTCATCAGCTTTGGAGGCAGTGTCATGGACTATCTTTGCTTTTTGAATTTATATCAGGGAGGAAGTAAAGAATACCTGCTGGCCTCAGTGCTTGGGGAGCTCCTATTTGGGACCAAGAAGTTCCCCTTTTACTAAATAGTAAAAAAAAAAGTTTTGCCAAATGATAGCCATAGTAAGGATAAATGTTTCTAAGGAATGCAGCATTTCCTCCCAGATAAAATTGCTGATTTAACATTGACTGATTTCACTGACTTCAGTAGCATCAATTGCTCTTAGCAGCATTATGGAGTAGAAGTGACCTCATAAGCCCAAACTTGTTGTCTGCTGAGGGAGAGGAGAGGTAGAATTGTGTTCACTGCAGAGCCTGGAAGGCAACCTGAGCCTTGAGCCCTGAATCTCTTCAGGAACTGCAGTATCTCATCTGCTCTGGGTAAGTGTAGTAGTACACAAGGAGTACCTGCCCTCTGTCCAGTCTAACTCTGCTCTGAAACCAAGACCTGAAAGAGCAAAGATGTGAAAAACTATGATTCATTAATTGTTTTTCTGAGGTGATAATGACAGTGTTGTAAGAAAGTGACAGTATTTGGGTAGGCAGTATGTTCCCCTGTGTCTACATACACTCACTAGGCAAAGTGAACAGTCCCAGCACACTCAGTCATTTCTCTAAACTTGTAAGAGGTGTCCATATAGAATTATAGGTTGTGACCCAAATAGATCTAACATTGTTCCTACTGGCAGTATTTCAGAATCATCAATTAAGTTGAAGTAACAGCATGTTTTTAATGGAAATAGTGGGAAAATGCTTGTAGGAAAAAGTTTCACAGACTCCTCTTCACAGGCCATTCTCACTTGACTGGTATCAAAATTTCCTTTTGGTCAAAGTTCCCTGCCTTTTAGGGATACTGCAGATCCCTGGTGAGAAATACAATTTGCTTTACTTCACAGATCAACTGATTGCATTTTGAATTAAGAGTATTAATTCTTAATTCTGTTTATCCTCCCTGATATGGTGTTGACTGAAGTCTTTAAGAAATGTTATCTAAAAGCCTTTATTAGCTTAAAGCAAGGTACACTCCAAAACTGTCAGAGCAAAGCTGGTTTATGCAAAGATAGGGCTTTGGAATGAAGGTCAGAATCAGCTTGCACAGCACCAGCAGCTCCAAGGCTGCAGCTTGGCTCTCTCTCAAGAGCAGCTTTGCATACTCCTCAGCCAGACTTTATCTTTCCCTGCCCCAGGATTACAAACACCAGGTACAATTGAGGCAGGGCTCTGAACACCAAAGCATTCCCAAGGTGTGGAACACTGCTGGCACAGTGGGGAAGTGTAAGAGGTCCAGGGTCAGCTCGATGACAGACCTGGTTAGAAAGTGCTGAAGCTGGATACTCCCAGTTTCCATTGTGTGCATGCAACACCATCAGTTTTAAAACAGATTTTGTGCTTTGCAAATGTCTAGAGATGGAACTCTACTGCCAAACCAGAGTCTGGATGGACACACTGTATTCCCTGGGTTAGGAGAGTGTTCAAAATGGGGAGTTTGGTTTAAACAAATCACTCATAAAAAAGTTGTCTACCTGAAATCACAAAAACACACTGGTGACATTTGTCTCATTCTACATTTATCTGAGTGTGAGCAAAAGCTGAGTATTATTTATCACTGTGTCTTGCAAGAGTCTGAAGTTACAAGAACTGTGAATTCTGACTTTAGCCTCTTCTGAGGCTGATGTCCTGCATAGCTTTCAACAGTGATGGGCTGGATTTCCATCTCCTCTCCAACCGCACTCTTGGAGTAGGGCAGTGAAAGAGGTTCCATCAGCTCCTTACACTAATGTGAAATTTAGCTCTACAATTATTTAAGTGAAGTAATGTGTGTCTTGCTGCAGCATGAGAGGAGTGTCAGGCCCATCACACCCTATTAAAGGCTTGGTTGTTGGACAAAGGGGCTAAATTCTACTCAATCTACCTCAGCGTGATCTGGGATTATGTGAGAGTAAAGGGGTCCATGGAACGCTCATTTAGATACAGCCCATCTTCCTGGGAATAAGACTGGCACTGCAAGTTGTAAACGCAGCCAGGGCATGCCAGTAAACCCTGCAGAGGAGCAAGTGCTCCTTGGTGTGTTTGACCTGAGTCAGGGTGAGTTACAGGCTCAAGTCCTCATACAATGCACTGCAAAACTAATCCTGTGTTCTCTCTTTCTGAGTCAATGAATGCAGAGAAAATATTTTGTGTATGCTGTTTAATCTGAGGCAGGTGTCAACGCAGCAGAGATTATTTCTTCTCTTCATAGATTCAAACAGAATTTCTTACTGGGTCGCTTTTTGTCAGCCATGAACATAAAGCAGTGAAACATTCTCAGGCAATGTGTTCAGCTCCTCTGCAGGCTCCTGCCTGTTTTCTGTTCTCTCCTGTTCCCTGCTTATCTCCCTAGCTCTGGAGTTCATTGCCTGAAGGAAGGTGGTAAACACCAAAAAGGCTGAATAATGTTCTGATTAATTGCTGAGTGTATCTCTTGTCCCAGAGGTATGATTGGACTGTGTACACAGGAAATTTCATTTAAGAGGAATATGTTTCAGTTAATTGGCTGTGAATTCATAGTCCATTTTAAACAACACACTCAAAATGGATATTTTAAACCCTGGTTCAAAGTGGTTTTGTGCTGTCCTTGAAAAGCTGGTTTGTGGCTTTCAGAGAACTGAAATTAAAATCTTTGCAAAAGTGTTTCTGTTTCGATTCAAAAGTAAAAAACCATTTTTTTCTGTTGAAGATATGGAAAAGTTTTTTGTTTTGGGCAACTGCCAGCTAATGTTTTCTCCTAAAGACACACATCATTGACTTTTCTTTCCATATTACCTAAAATGTGTGTATGGGAAAACTGTATATTTAGTCAATGGTAGACTTCTTCTGGAAACCTTTTTAATCTTGTGTAATAAATATATTTTAAGTGCATCATCTTGAATGCAAAAAAATTACAAAAGAAATCTGCTGTGCTTCCCTTCAAACAAGCTTTTCATGTCCTCAAGCAAATCATGAGCAGCTGTAGTGAAGTTGATGATTTACCAGAGCAGAAACAATATTGAGGGTGCATTAATGGCTGTTGCTTCTCCTTACCAGCGAGTTTGTTCAGGCAAGTTATCATAAAATGGTGCCTTTTCACATTTCCTGGAAGCAGCTGCCTGGGTGACTAATCAAACAACTGACAGAAAAAGGAGTGGAGATTATCACTTCTAAAACTGTTGTCCCTAATAACTTCCCAATCTGAGACACTGGTTCCTGCTGAACAGCACAGTTGCCCATCTGTGACCTTAGAAAGGGCAGCAGTTTAGTTGGTTGTTCAACCTGTGGCCAGGCAGTGCCCAGAGCTGCTGCCCAGCCATCCTAACCAGGGCTGTGTTACCCTTCATGTCCACAGGCAGTTTCTCCCAGTGATGGTGTGGAATATATCTGCCTGCAGAGGAAGCAGTCAGCAGAGCTGAGGACTTTGAAAGGCTGCCAGATGTTCAGCAGAGTGTGAAGAACCCACATACAGGTTTTTGTTGTACAACTTCCGTAGAAAAATCTTCCTTAGGGTGTGAAGGGGGTGTGTGAAGAAGCAGGGAGGAAATTAGAAGAAACATGCCTCCCTCTGCTTCTCTTCTTCTTTTGGAAGGACAAATATATACTAGAATTTGTGTAAATACGTGTCTTTCAGATGGCTTTGGATGGACTCCTTCATAATTTCCAGGTCAATACTCCTCCCATCCCCATCTCCTGGAGTCTCTGCATCACAATTCTCTACATGCCCACTACTTATGGATATCAGAGTTATGAGATGCACTTGGAGAGGCATTAAAAGCATCCTGCTAATCTCCACAGAATCCTGACTTCCTGACTGGAGGACACTTTCAGGACATGACCTCTTTTCCAGTACCTGCTTTTCCTCCCCCAGCCTCTTCTCCCTTTCCAGCACATGTGAAGCTCTAGGATCCTGTTGGATGATGTTTTTCTGATGGATTCTGTGTGTGACTCACAGTCTTTGCCTGGAGAGCTGGAAAGCTCCAGCATCCAGAGGGCCCTGTCATTGGGCTGTCATTTTCTGTTTGACATTTTCTCAAGCTACTAGAAAATGGAGGATATTAACAACTTTACTGGTTTGAGATCATGATCTCTTTTTGAATTCTGAGGACAGACAGAATTTATAAAATAACAGCAAGGGGAAAAAATGCTCATCACTTCCTTAAGCATCTTACCATCTAATGAGAGAACAAGTACCACACAGTCAGTGTTAATGAAGGCCCAAAGCTCAGGTTCTGAGCTCAGCTAGCTAAGAAAGCAAATGTTCACACGTGTTGGTTTCTTTGACACATCACGTGACTGAGTCTGGGCCCAAATCTCTTCTTTCATCCACAGCTTCTTTTCACACATTTTTGCCAAACCTCTGATCTGCCAGAAGGTAGTAGGGATATCACAGGGATATCCCTTACTGGGCTTTTTGCACAGGGAATTGAAGGTATTAATAATGACAAGAAGTGTCTTGCCACAATAGTGCATTGGTAGAAGAAGCAAAGAAGGGAGTCAGAAACCTTTAGAGAATTAATAATTCAGCAGCTTTAACTGATGCAAATATATTGAAGGAGCGGCTCTTTCATGTTCTCACAGTATCATTCTTGTGGCTGAACTTTTAGTGAATAATTCCCGCCAAGAACAAATGTGTTTTCTCAGTGCATTTGGTGTAACTGCCCTTCAGCAGTTATTATTAGATGTCAGTTCACATTAGGCTGTACCCTGTATCCCACGGTGAGATGGGAACCCTGCTGCAGTCAGAGTTTGGAATGGATTAGGGCTGGAACACTGAGCTGACAGCACAGAGAAAGCTGGTTCAGCTCAGTGTCCTTGGTATCCATCTCAAAATGGTTTTATATTCTAGAAAGGAGATCCAGGATGATTTTTTTTTCTATGTAAATATGTAGCCCCAAGTTTGGGCTGTCTAGTCTTGCTCACATTCAGTCCAGAGGCTCCTTGTGGGTGCACACACCCTTCAGATGCCCTTTGGGTAGAATATTCCTGAAGGTGCCAGTTCAGCCACCTAGAGTAGGTGGGGAGGAAAAACCCAAACACAACAGCTACATCCAAAATAACTTTGACAGAAAAAAATGCAATAAAAAATAGAGTGAGTTTAAAATTCTGGATAATGCATCCAATTCAACTTATTTCAGTCATGTACTGGTTTTGAGATTTCAATACAGAATATGAATACAGGTTTCACAGTAGCACAAATCTAGTAGAAGCTATTTAGCTCTGTTTGCCCCTTAAGATTATGGGGATTGTTTTCTTACCTTGTATCTCCAGCTACATCTTCCCCGTGCATCTGTCACATACACCGTCTTTTGACAAAGACTGACTGACTTTTCATCCATACTCAGAATACCATGGCATGGGGAATGCTGCATTTGAGTAAAAATGTGCTGATCTGAGAGTTAAATGAGATTTTAAATGTTCCCCCAAAATCAAAGAGCCATTTCTCACACAGCTCCCCACCTACCATCCGTGCTGATCACGAGAGCAGGTGCCTCGTGTTCAGTGCTTTGTGCAGAAATTACCTCAGGCCTTGTCAGCCACAAGGTGAAACCAGCTTATTCCTAAATTCTGCCTAAAATTAGGCACACTAAGATTAAAGTCTAATGTTTGCTCCAAACACCCCAGTTACAGCCTGATTGTTGTCTTGTCTGCACTTCCCTTTGTGATAGCCACAGGCAGTGCCCATGGTCCCACTGACACCCTGAGTCACTGCAATGGCAGTGACAAACACCAGCAGCTCCATCCCTCTGCTCTGCAGGTGCTGCCTCTGCTCCCCATGGAGCTGTTCCTTACAGTGCCTGCTCAGGCATCCAAGTGCTAGATACAACTCAGTTCTAAAAAATCAGCTCTAGGCAAAGAGATGCTTATGGATGAGAGAGGCCCTTTCTTTGCAGGAAGTTTTCCTGCACTGCATCAGGAGGTGCTTCCCACAGGCTCATCTTTCTCATGGGCTGGGATGGACTGCTCTGCTCCCAGGCTGGTGTCCCCTGCAGCACTGACAGCTCTGCAGGAGCATCTCAGGTGTCTTGTGGCTCAAAGTGTGTGAAGGTGTCCCCTGAACTGCTCAGACTACATGGAGGGGAATTTGTTCTTTAAGAGGCTTTAATGGAAACCCCCACAGAGAAGGCCTGGCCCTTCTCTGCCTCTCACCTGGGGTGGCCCAGTGCCCATGGCTGTGCCTTGATTTGTGCTGGGCAGCAGAGCTGTGCTGCTATTGGGACTACTGATAATCTGAATTTGGGGTGTCAGGGTGGAAGGAGCTGACGCATCTGTGCTCAGGTCACTTTTCTTGTCTTTCCTCCTTTGGGCTTTCCCTCCTTGTCCCCTGTTGCTGACCAACGTGCCACAAGTTCATGTTTTTTGGAGACGATTTTCATAAGAAGTCTCTCAATAATTCTGTTTTGCCTAAAAGTAACAGGCATCCATGACCTTTACTCATATAGTGAATTTAAAATTTCAATCCAGAATCCTGCCCTGGGCACATCTTGGTTGGCCAGGCAGTGTCCCCAAGCATTTCAGTGACTTCAGCTGTGGGTGGCCTGGGCTGAGGCTCAAGGTGTGGCCCAGGTTGGGTTCAGGAGTTGGATTTGGCTTTGCAAGGCTGCAGCCTCGCCTGTGAAGAGTCAACAGAGGCTTCAGCTTGCAAACATTTGCTTAGGTGCTTTACACAGGGGCCAGCCAGGTGACTCAGAGCATGAAATGAAGCACAGATGTAGGTCTCAGCACGAGCTGGGACTTTGCCTTACGAACCAGGCCAGGCTGTGCTGGACCCTGGCTGAGCAGAGCAGTGTTAGCCTCAGTTTGTGGAGATGTAAAATAGAGATCACTCAGTGCTGGAAAGTTCTCAAGATCCTTGGCTGGGAGTTTTTATTTCAAACTTAAATGCAGCATTAAAGGGCATGTTGCTAAGGGCTAAATGGCAAAAATAAAAAGTTAAAAATATGTATGGCATCCTATTTTCCATGATTTTATACTTACTTTCTTAAGTTTAAGTGAGAGAAATTACTTCTACGAGATAAACATCTCAGGAAAAGAGCAGAGTTAGGCTCAATTAGAAAAAAAATGTTTCTATTCACCCACTAAAGCTGTGCTGTCTTCAAAAGAGCACTGTGAACACCTGGCTCTGTTTGCTTGCCCCATTTTCACTGTGCTGCTGTCAGCAGCCTGGCTGGGGTGGCTCCTCCTTGCCCCTGGTGTAACTGCCATGGCTGGAGCTGTGACACCTGGGGCAGCCTGGGGAGGGGGTAAAGCAGCAAAAGACAAAATCAACCTCACCGAGGCTGTGCTGGGAGGCAGATCTGCATCAGTAGCAGGGCTGCAGAGTAAAGAAAAGCACAGCCTGCCCTTGTGGCAAGGTAAAACCTGCTGCTGAGTACTTAGGGACGTTAAATTAACACTGGCACTAGTCCTGCTCCTGGCATTGCTGATTTCACTCCAGGACTGTACCTGAGTTTGTGGATCTCAAAACATTGTAAAATCTGCATTGTAAGTAGCAGTGTAAAGTAAAGGGGTACCCATGGCCTCTGCTTTTTATATGTTATGTCCTAAAATCTAGTAATTTAACCCTCCCATTCATTAGTGCTTAAAGCCAAAATCTCCTTAATGGTATAAATTTGCCTTAATTATATATATGTTTGTAAATGTATATAATATTTACAGCTTGCTCTGTTACTTGTTGCCACTGTAGAGAAAAGGGCCACGTTCTCAGTTGTTTAAATAAACAGCATTTATTAAAATCAATAATTTTTTCCACACATATTTTTACAGAGAATATCTCCTCTCTTTAATCTTATTATTTTCAGTATAGTGCCTGTGTGAGCAACATGGTCATCAAGACATCTAGCATTTAGTAAGATGTCAGGAATATTTCAAAATTTAGTAGGTGGAGAAGATGTATTTTCTGTAATTTTTTACAAAACTTCCTAGTCTCCTGTCTTCAAAATATTTGGCAGAATTTTCCAATAGTCAAAAATGGAATTTGAAAATGTTATCCAATTAGTTGCTGAAAAAAAAGGGCAAATTTTTTAGTAGAGTCAGAATTTTCAACAAATTTTTCAGGGCAAATATATGCTATTTACAAGGAAGTGTTTGGTATTTTGTTATGGATCTGTTACAAGAATCTAAATATCTCATAAAATTAAATAATTTTATTCCAGTTAAAATTCAAACCATACTATTGCTCTAGTATTCAGAAAGATATGGTGCCAGTCTTTCCAATATAGTTGTGTTTGTCATTTTACCATATTAAATATATTTTTATATAGCATTTCTTATTAGTATTAGTATTGTATTACCTTATTACCTTGTATTAGTATTAGTATTAGTCCTGCAAGCCCTAAACAATGAAAGCCAAAGCTGGCAATCTCCTCCATTTTAATACATATGTTTCCCACTTGGAACAAAATGTGAAACTCAATTCAGCAATGTGCCAAGCCACCAGGGCAGAGCCAGGTTTGTAGAGAGATTATCTTTTTGTTTAAACTTGTGAGAGGAAAACATGCAGGCTTTCAGGCTCCCAGTCCTTTCTGAAATTCAGCCTGAAATAGAAATACCAGCCTCATTCAGAGGGAGGGTGAAAATCCAACTTTATGTTCAGCTGTGTCGTGTGATTTCTTAAACCATATTTTCCACAAGCAGTCACAAGCCTTTCTTCCAGAGGGTGCATCAGCACCATTAATTTTATTGTGAATGGGTTGAAAATGGTAAGGAATTGCCAGGTGGTGGTGAAAGGATACAGAGTCAAGTAATCCAAGACTGAATGAGAAAGTATTTTAAAAAGAGCAGTGCCCAGTCCTGCACCCTCCAGGGACAGCAGCAGGATCCAGGGAGCAAAGGAACCCTCTGAGCCTCCCTGCCAGCCCAGGAGAGCTGCAGGGACAGGAGATTGTGCCTTGCTGTTCAAGCAGAGGGGGATTAGCACTAACCCAGGGCCTTTCCAGATTGAGCTGACTTTATGGAATGAAAATGCAAATTGCCCATCACAAGCACAGCCATCCAAATGTGTGAATTTGCCGTGAAATGAGTTTCAGATGGGGGAATCCTGCTGCAATTTTTCCCAGCAGTGCTTCCCATGGACCTTTATAGGCACAGCTTTCCCTGTGCCTGCAGTGAGAGCTGCAGGAGCCAGGAGGGAGCACTGGGGGGATTGATCATGAGGTTTCCCTGGCATCTGGTAGTCTTGCATTGGTTAGTTCTTGTTGAGTGTATCCTGAACCACCCACAAGCAGCAAAAGACAAAACCAAGTATTTTATGATTGTAATTTTCAGGGGGTATTTTTCTCATCATTAGCCACAGTTTACAAATTATTTTCCCCTCCTGCATCTCTTGAAAGTGTGTGATTCTCCCTCTAAAATACTTATAACTGCAATCTGCTTATTTCTGTTGATTGTGACCAGAAAAAAATATGGCATTTAGTGTGTTGCAATATGAAAAATTTGATGCAAGTAGAACAGAAAGACTCTAACCAAACCTGGATGAGACGAGCTTGATTCTATGTCAGTGCTGTACTTCCCACCTGAACAAGCAGTTATAATTTAAGATGTAACATACTGGATCAAAATTGTAATATATTGTACTATTAACAACTTAGGAAACGTGTAGCTACCACCCTTTCAGGAATAATTGTTCATTTAATAAAATAGTTTTAACTTGAGGAAAGCAAACAATGAGTAACAAGTACTCAGCCGCACAATCAGGGAAGGTGTGCCTACATCAGTCTGGCATCCAGCTAGAGTCAGAGTTTGGGATGGGCCCAGGGTTTGTGCTTAGCACTGATACAGGTTTTATCTGTGGCTGTGCTATATTGCAGGTGAGTGAGCAGCTCTGTCTTGGGTTAAATTGCCATTTCTTACATTTTGACTATTTCTGTTCAATGCCAAATACATTACAACCTGCACATTCTGCAAATTACCGGCTAATTCTGCTGTAATTGATAAACTAAATGGAAGGTACAGCTGTGTCAGCAATGGCAAGCCTCCTACTGAAATATTATTAGGAAATAATAATGAACAGGACAAAAATGTCCTGAGTGTGGACTGTGACACTCCTCTGAGTCAAATCTCTTTACATCAACACCAGGCAGGAGGATTGAACTACCAGGAAAAAAAATGTTGGCAACAGGATAAAAACAATGGGAAATGATTGTTCCACAAGCACAAGCCAGGGGATGGAAAAGGAATCCCAGTAATCTTCAAGGATTCAGCAACACTTCTAATCAGGATTTCTTCTTCTAAAGGAATGTGTTGCTGAGTGCTCACCACCTGTCAGGACTGAGCTGATGGGAGCTCATACCCTGTGTGTTATGCTGGGAATGAAATTCATGGGTTCATTTCCCCACCAAAACATAAGATTAACAGATAGTTCTTGAGGTTTGGGCAGCAGTGTGAGTACATATAGGCAGATCCCATCCCTGACCCCTTCCAGGCAGACCAGGCTGCCCTGCAAGCTCCTTACAGCCACATGGCTGTCTCAGGCTTAGACCAAGTCACTGCTGGTATTGGTGTCCTTCCCAATCCCCTCCATGCTGACCCTCCAGCCTACACCACAGTCTCATTATCCCCCAGAGTGTGATATTGTTTGGCTGTGCAGCCTTTTGGGGTCTCAGGAAGGGCAGGGCCCATTTGCCCTTGACCTGTAATTGTTCTGTTTCCACAGTGACTGCAATGGGATGCTGGGAAATACCAATGCAGGTTTGCGGTGGCAAATTTCCTGCTATGACAACTTTCTGCAGAGTGCTGCCAACATTTGCTGCTCAGTTTATTCACAGTCCACCATCGTGCACAGCTCCTCTCACTGAGCTGCCAAAAGGCAGGGCCTGATCAAGGAGCTCTCATTTGACCCTCAAGTGGGGAACAACACATTGTCACAGGCAAGGGCGTCTCACCAGGAAAGCAGCTTTCACAATGGCAGGAAATATCTGCCAGACAAGAGAAAAGGGAGCTGGTTCAGGAGCTGCAGCCCTTGTGTGATTTTTGGACACCTGGTCTTTGCTTCACACTTCCTGTGTGGCTCGGAGCAAGTGGTTTGAGCATCTGAATCGCTTTTGTACTTTCGCATCAGTTTGTGAAGGCAGTCAGGCATGTCAGTGGGAACTAGGAGCCTAGATAGTTCATCTCCCCTACATTTCACTGCACTCCAGTCCTTAAACTCTAGGGTAGGAACCCCAACATCACCTGCTCTGTAGTAAGGATAACCCCATCAAACATAACAATACCCTTTAAGGACTTAAGGATATCTCAAATATCATTTCATAGTAATAATAAACAAATGTCTTACGGTGTGCAGCTGGCTCTCTTTGGCACTGTAAAAACTCCACTGAATAAAGAAATTTCCCAGGGTTCCAGGACTGGTGTATGTGCAGAGGAGGGTTGCATTTCCACCTGTAGTGACATTCACTGTCTTCTCAGGGACTGTCACCACGACCCCGCTGGTGTGGCCTGTGGGCAGGAGAGTGGAGAGGAGAGATCAACTGGGGCTGCCTGGGAGCCATGCAGCAATTATTGCTCCTGTGCTATTGAACAAACTGTAGGATGGATCTGGCTGTTCTCCTTTTCAGTACAGCTTCCCTTGAGCTTTGTGTGGAAATTTCAGAGATAACAAGCTGGAACTGGGTAAAAGCTTACAAGGAAATTAATCCCCCTTACAGCAAATAATATTCTTAAAAAGCAGAGTTCCTAAACCCCTACTTGTTCTCACTGGCTGATAGTCGTCTTCTCACTAAGAGTCTGTTGTTAAACTGAAGATTTTGTCTGCACTCACAGTGCTCTCCTGTGCTTGCACTCATTCACAGCTGTGTCTACCCCCTCACACACCTTGCTTGCCCTTTGCACCCTCATTCACAGCTGTGTCTACTCCTCTATTACCCCTTTCTTGCCCTTTTTGGTTTTTTTGCAGTTATTTCATTAGATATCTGGTCTCCTTCACTGTGGAGCATCATCACCTCCAGTATTCTTACTTCATACACCCTTTATGTTCTGACTGGGACTTGGTGGCACTGTTGGATCCCTCAGGCTGGAGTCCTGCAGCTTTTCTCTGCTTTTCTTTGCCAATTACTTTGTTTTTGTTTGGGTTTCTAAGCGTTTACCTCCAGAAGCTGTTTTTTCCTCTCAATGTTGTTACATTGGAAAATCAATCTAAACTTTTTAGAAGTGCTTTTACTGTGTGGGTTGTGAGGAGTTCTTTGGTAACTCCATCAACCCTTTCTGTTGAGCTCAGAGCAGCAAGGGAGCAAACACAACTTGTGAGCCCTTCCCCACAGTGCTCTGATCAGCCTTGACTACACAATCACAGTAATGAAAGGAATCCAGCACCACCTCACAGTATTTATCTGTTTCCTGTGTGAATTACGAGCCATGATGACACATGACAGCAAAGAGAGAGCTGTCAAAAAAATAAGCCTGAATTTCAGGTTATTGAGTCCAGTTTGAAAGCTAATGTCTATAGATTCAGACTGAGAATGTTTTTATTTTCAATGGGATGGAAAACATTAAACATTTTTGAGCTTTCTATGCAAAAGAGGCAAGGTGAGAATTTCATGTTATAATAATTTTCGTGTGGGTTTATTGCATATATTAATGATTGAGACAAAGATGTAAAATATTTTTCTCTATGCAGGATCTGTCCATCTCATGTTGGGGTGCTGCTTTTGAGAGTTTAAGCAGAATCTGCAGTAATACTAAAGGGTATTTTGCTGAAATTAACAGCCCTGTGTGAGAAAACATTGTTTATAAAAAGAAACAATCTATTTTGTCATTTTTAACTATTAAATATTGCAAATTCATGAGTTAATACAGTATGCAACCTATCTAAACTGTTTTCCTTGTTTGATGGCTT
Source organism: Spizella passerina (assembly GCA_013401375.1). Lineage (NCBI taxonomy): Eukaryota > Metazoa > Chordata > Aves > Passeriformes > Passerellidae > Spizella > Spizella passerina. Next base: position 19,148 of record WBNQ01086830.1, read on the forward strand.
CAGTAGTAAAAGCTCACTGCAAGGAAGAAGGGAATAATCTACTTTCCATGTTGATGGTAGCTAGGATGAAAATTAATGGGTTTAAACTACAACAAGATTTATATTATATGTGAAGACACACAATACAGTGTCACAGGAATAGCTGGAGCCTGACCTAAATGTGTCAAAGCTGCCTTGGGGAAAGGGGATCCCAGGACTGGCTGCCAGTTCTGCTTGTCTTGTGAGTTCAGCAGCTTAATCCTTACTGAGATCTAATAGAAAAGCTGTGCCATCTTATTTTAGGTATCTCAGTTCACTGCTCTCAGCTTTAAGAATTACTGTTGGCCAGAGGATGATTGTTTCCTGCCACAGTTTACATGTATTTATTTTCTGCTCTTTGAAGGATTAAAGGTACTGTCTTTCAACACAGTGTTATTCTGTGAAAACCTCAATTTTCTAGTCATTGCTCCACATATTTACTTTATCATTGTCTGGTTTTAGAGTCAGGAATGCCACAGAGTCTGACTGTTAAAAGATTTTCCCGAAGAAATTAATTTTTGCAAAAATTACTCCACAAAGCATTCTAGTTTCCATAAAACTATATCTTGAAGAAATACATTTAATTGAAATAATCTTCCCTCAAGTAAAAAGGCTGCTTAAACCAATGCTAATTGCAACATGGGTCTTTTGACTGACAGCAGAGTGAACTGGCCCCACAGAGCCTGTTCTGTTTCCTCACCATGAATGTTAATGGCAGCTTCACTTTGCATTTATGGCTTCCAACCTCAAATCCCATTTCCTACAGACAGACCTTTTGGTTTAAATTTTAAAAAGTGCACAAATAAGAAATAACACAGTGAAAACAGCTTGTGTGAACAGGACCATAACTTGTTAAAAATGGCTGATCTGTGTCTTTACTCATCAATATTATTGTGAAACTCTTTCCTTCCCACAAAGAAAGTCGCAGTTAATTAGGAATCTCCCACTTTCACTGAAGTCCTTCGCAGTTTTTAACACTCATTGAAATAAATCCAAGTTTGCTGATCTTTTCTGAGCCACAACAGGAACCCCCAGTCAGTAGTGCCCACCAATATGGGCACATTGCTAATCTTAAATCCAGAACTTTCAAATTAGAGGACATTGCTTTGAAAACTATATATGGTACCAATTCAGAACTGCTTTTCATATCTAAGGTAAAAATCTGTTGGGTTTATATGTGTGTGAGAGTTAGAACACCAAAACTCCAGGAGTAGCTACTTAAAATATTTCTATGGCACCCAAATCAGAGAATTCCATCTGGAAAAGAAGATGTGGAAACTAATTTTCATTTTCTGTAGCAGATACAGGGGCTGTTTATCTCCATGGAGCATTAAAATGACTGCTGCTGTATATATTAAACATAAAGCTTAGCACAATTAAATGCCCTTGAAATATGAGTAATACATAGTTTTTACTATACCATAAAATTCCTGGATTTCACAAAGTATTATGTCCTCATTTAATTAAAAGATTCTTTGCATGCTTTAAGTTAAGCATCCTCCAAAATTTTTTGGTGGTTGAGGGATCATTTTACAGCCCTATTATCGAGGGGAGACAAAAGGCAAATATGGAAAAACCTGACCTTGAAACACATGAAAGACCTGAACTCTCCACACAGAGCTCTTTGCCCCTTCCTGACATCAGAGCAAGGCATTAATCTACCAAAGCTAAAATTCCGTTCTTGAGCAAAAAGCTCTTGGCAGGCAGGGGTCAGTCTGTGGATTTCCAGAGGATGGTCTGGCAGTATAGCCATGAACTTTATTCCATCCTGAAATCATTAATCTCTTAAGTTCTCCCAGTTTGCTGGTCAGGCTCACCTGCTCTCTTACCCCCACAGGCTCCTTTGTTCCAGCACTATCTCAATCAGTTTGTTATTCTTACCTGCAAGGATGGCTAGAATTGGAAATATCTTCAGCACTGTTGCACACATCTTCTTGATGCTGGGAGAGAAAAGAGACCAGATGCTGCTTCTGGCTTTGGCTGAAACTGAACTGGTTCAGTTTTTGAGGTTGGTTTTTTGTTTTCCTTATCAGCTGTGTCTCAACACGTCAGTGAGCTGTTTCATTCTCCTTTATCACATGTGTGCCTTTCTCCAACTAGGTATGACTGTTCACTTGAAACCATTTTGTGGGGTTTGAGCAACCAAGGGTTTTGTTAATAATAAACCTTTGAATCAGAGAAGACCAAATGCTCCCACTTTTGCCAGGCCCTGCAGTATTTGCCCACTTAAGTACTTTCACTGAGTACAAGAAAGGTATTTGTGGAGCTACTTGGCAATCAACCTGATTACTAGTGTTGGGGTCAGGCCTAATATGAATAATCTTTATTTCCTGTTAATTCTGTAATTTCCTTTTTAAAATGGGCATGTGTAGATAATACATTGTCAGTACATTTTCAATTCAAAGCATGTATCTTATACATTTTGTTCAGCTTCCTGCAAGAGCCAGATTTGCTTTTTGTCCTCCATGGTGTTTGACTGAGGCTGACCCAGAGCCCTGAGCTGGCTCTGCACACAGCCATGGGCAGTGAGTGCCTGAGGACAGAGCAGAGGGCAGCATTGCCCTGTGCATGTGTGCCTGCACTGGGACCAGGGCAGGGACTTTTCCTATGCTTGTTGAAAACATGGGACTAATTCATGCCTGAGGATCCCATGGGAAGCCCTTTTGGAAGGTGGGGTTCAGCATCTGGCCATGTGAGGTTGGAGGGGAAAGGTAAAACCAGGCTCTCCCTCACCTCTCATGTGATGTGGTGGCAGATTCTTCAGCAAAGAAACAGGTTGCTGGTTTCTTCGGTTACTGTTGGGATCAAGTTTATGGATTATTTTATTCTGCCAAATATTTCTGTGCATGGCAGATGCCTGAATAATCTCTGGGCAGATGGCAGGGTTTGGTGATATTTTTATATGAGCCATCCAAAAATTTTGGAGATGTCTTCTTCTTGGTTCTGACAGCACTTCACACAGAGTCTCACAGAGTGCCTGTCTTTAAATTAGAGGAAGGGCAAGTCTTGCAACTGCTAAATGTCTTGCCCAAGAAGCACAGGGGACCCAGAGTCCAAAAAGGAATATGAACATTGAAAAACTGAAATTCAAATTCAGATTTCTTCCAAAAGTTGATTCACCTTCACTGAGGAAGTGTGGAAGCATCACAAGCACTCATGGGAAGTTTCACTGGCTTTCCCCAAAGCCCAAAATGGGAGCTGCTGCTGATTTCCAGTCATTTAAGCATGGATGAGTGCAATGACCTGAACATGAGATGCAGACACGTTCAGTGACTGCCTGTGGCAGCTCCATGGTACCCAGGAGTGTGGCTGGTAGCTCACAGAGCCCTGATCCTTTGCATAAGGCAGCAATTTTCAAGAAGATGCAAAAAACCACTGCCACCCTGCTGAGTAAGCCAGCACCTGCAGGATCCTGTGTCTTTACCACAGTATCAGTGTGTCCTCTAATTCCCTCTCATCTGTCAACACCAAAGTCCTTTCTCTGCCATTTAAAGCTCCCTCAGCTAAAATGTATTTTTGCTTTGTTACATTCTCTTTTTGCCAATTTAAAAAATGACAGAACTACATTCCTGGAGGGCGAAATGCTTAGTTTGACCAGAGAACAGGAGCCAAGAACACAAATTCTGTATCAGCATGTGGCCCTTTAATCTTGGGATGAAGGGCTGAGATTACAAGTTACAGAATGGGTAGAGCTCATAGCAAAGATTACAACCATTACCCTGTTTTAGAGAATTCTGAACAGCAGGAGGAGTGTTTATGTTTGATTGTTACCCACCAGGGGCTCATTCCTCTCAAACCAGAGGTTCCCAGCACTAATCCTGCAGGCCCTCCAGGGTTACTCTCCTGTGAAGGTGATGGATGCTGACTGTGCTCCTAACTCACTGCTCCTGGAGAACAGCACTGCCTGTTCTGGGGAACTGAGCACAGAAAACAAAATCTGCTTTGGTCTGATGTTTTAAATTACAGTGGGAAAAATGAACCCCTCACTTACAGTGCTCAGCTAAGAGCAGAGAGCAGCCCAGAGTGCAGCAGCACAGCAGTCCCTGTGCTCTGGGTGGAGAAAATGCTCCTATCTCGAGATAAAATGGAAGGGGCCACTACCAGGAGCTGTGTGTTACAGACTTTGTGAGTCAAGCCTGTGTACACTGAAATGTATTCAGAAATGTTCCCTTTTCAAGGAGTTCCCATGTATTCACTCTCTAAATAGAAGTGTCAGTCATTAAAAATGAAGCCCAGAGGCAAACCCCAAGCAAGGCACCATCACCCAGACTAAGCACTGCCAGGATATTCAGGAGTTGCTTCTATTGGCCTGAAACCTAATTAAAAAACTTCCTGTAGAATTCCATGTTTTGCTTGACAAAACTCATCAGTGTTCCAGCTGTCCTGTCTTCCTGCAGTGTGCTAAATCTGAAATTGTGTGGTGACATTAAACCCAGTCTAACCCAGGGATTTATAAAGCTCTCTAGTTCAGCATCACAGCTGATGGCTGAGGATGAAGAGAAGTGTGTAATTAAAGATTCCAACAAGTGCAGTGAAAGAGTTGCTTTAAGCCCCTAAATCCATCATCAGCTTGATTTTCAAATACACAGTACAGTTTGCTTGCTTATTGCACAGACTTGTTTGTGGTTTAAAAAACATAAGTTTTTGTGGAGTGTTTGCAGCCTAAAAGCTAATTAATGAATTCACTGCTATTTCTAATCTTGTAGAGAGTGAAAGTCTGTAAGGTAACAAAAATACAAACTCTTCTGAGGAGAGCCCCATGGCTTGTCACTTCAAAGTAACTTGGTCAGAAATATACCTAACCCTCTGTATTCAATCCCCAGATGAATATTATCAAATATTATCATATATCAAATTATCAGTTTCTTATCAAAAACCACTATTCCATTTCCTTGTAAAGGGTCTAGAATGGTCTTTTTTTATTTGTTCCTTTTCTCACTAGAAAGAAGGTTTAGTTTCCTTTTAGCCATTCAAAAGCCAGAGTTTCCTAGAGCAAAATCCTTGTCCAGCAAGCTTTCCTCTTTCTGTGGGGGAAATAAAGAAAAACAATCACTGGAGTGAGATGAAGCAGCTGCCCAGTGCTCTGGTCCTGGCACAGAGGATGCTCCCAGCGCCTCTGCCTGCCTGTGCTCTGCTCCACACAGGTGGGCAGGGTGGGGAGCAGATCCAGCCTCTCTGACACACACAGACCGTGCAGGGAGTTTTCTTATCCTGTATCGCTTTGGGAAACTGATGCCTGCTGCAGTCAAAAGGATTTGTTTGTGTGCAACACCTTGCAATAGAGCTGTGACTCCTGTAGCCACAGCAGTGTGTATTTAGTCACCAAGTTCCATGGGAAATGGATGGGAATGTCAGCATCCACATTTGTGGATCTGGCTCAGGCTGTTTGGGTTGACAGGAACACTCCTCTGATCTTCCCTTCCTTCTGACCTGAGGAAAAAATGAAAAGCAGAGGAGCAGCTGCTCAGGATGCTGCCCACACCTCCTGGGGATGTTGGGGGAGCATCCACATGCCCTGGGATTAGGCTGCCTTGGGTTGTGCTGGGCCAGGATGATGGAAGTGCTGGAAGGAGTTTTGTTGCAGAAGCAGGGGATGGTCACACATGGTAAGTTTAAACACCTTGTGTGCAGGGGAGCTGAGCACCACGAGTGCCCTGATGGATGCAGGGCAAAGAATGACTTTCTAACATAAAGTGCCACCACCAGAGAATCCATTTCTGCTCTGTGGCTCAAGTGTCAAAGCCAAAGCAAGCTCTCCCCTGTGTGGTAAATCACAGTAAAATGGTTCTGCCTTTGTACCATTGCTGCTCCCTTGGATTTTCATTGACTGCATAACCTTTTCCCTGCATATTATTAACTCTCCTTGTCTTTTTTCTTTTGACCTTTCTCTTTTTCATGTAGTTTCACAATTGAAGCTAATCAAATAAAAAACAAAACAAACCCCAAAAGCAAAACAAGAAAACAAACACAACAACAAAAAAGGAAAATAAGGAAAATTCACACAGAGGATCTGGAGATTAAGCTGTCTATCAGCCTTATCAGAGGGAAAGGTCTTTTTTCTAATAATTGTTTGCATTTTCATAGATTAATAATTTTGAAACTATTAAGTGGTTTTGTTCTTTTGTTTTAGTAGCATTTGTTGTCCTTGTCTAAAATGAAAAATGCTTTCAGCTCAAGAGTGCATGGAACTGCATCATTTATATGGTGGCTGCTTGCCTTAACAGGTATGATAATGTAATTTTAGGGTTACTCTGCCATATTAAAACCTGGCATAAAATTAATGCAATTGGGCTGAACTCTAGGCTTTCCACCTGCTCCTGCTGTCTCTGAGTTGGAGGGTTCAGGTGCATTGATGTTAAAAGGATGTGTCTGTGCTTTCAAACACAACAGTTCATGCTGTCAAATGACTACAAGGTGACCTCATTCTTTATTTTTAAAAATAGCCTGTTTTAAAATTCTCACTGTTTCAAGGAAATTCTTGGACTCAGTGCTGACCTCAGCTGCTCCCTACTCCATGTATTGCTACAAATCTCTTTGCTTTTGGCATGCTCCACTTTAGGAGAGAGACTAAAGCAGCCTCTGTGTCTGAGCATTGCTTTGCCTGCCTGAGTTTGACCTGGCTGTGAATTCCTTTCATTTCAATTCACATAACTGGCCCCTGGAGGGAACTGAGAAGCTGTTTGGGCATCCAGGCTCTGCAACTCAGCTGCCCTAAGGAGCCTGAATTTAGTGGGACTGTGTGGCCTTTTTCTTGGGGAGGCAGAATAATATTTGTACATGCCATTAGTTATTAATTAATGTTGCACAGCTGGTTTTGCCCCAGCTGCCCTTCTCCCAGCAGAAATGCCATGGGGTCCCTGGTGGCAGCAGAGCCTGGCTGTGCCTGCTGGCAGCCAGCTTCCTTCCCAGGCTGCTCTGGCACTGGCCCCTGGTGTCTGATGGAGCTTTTTCCTTGGGAAGCTCTGGGCTCCCAGAAACTGGGCAGTGCTTTGGAAATAGCATGTAAGGTGAACAAGGTAACATGGAGTGAACCAAGAGCAGCTGCTTCCTTGGTGCCTGGCTCCATGAGATTTTTCCTTTTGATTCCCAGGAGTTTTTCAGGAGAAGGCTACTTGTTTACTTGGTTTTAATTCCCAGGAAGGATGATAAGATGCTTCCTTTCCTGCTTTGCTAATAATTTCATTAGACTTGTCTTATTATTTTCATTACACTGAGTGTGGCAATATCACGATGTTACAAAGTTGTGGAGCAGAGGATCAGCAATCCTGAATACAAAACAGGGCAGGAGACCAGGAGATAAACACTTGTTTTGTCCTGGCTCTGACTTGCTTGTGACAGGCAGCCAAAGTTATTCAGCAACTGATCCTGTAGCCTGCTTTGTTCCAGCTGCTGTTCAAACTCTGGAAGCACTTGTTATCCTTCAGTGATCAAGTGGGCACTGAGTTTGCAAAGTGTAGGGAAGGGATGGAAAATGAAACTCTCAGCAGCCTGCACATTGCGGGAGCAGCTGGGGAAGCAATAGCTCAGACGATTTCAGATGAAGTCATCTGAAAAACAGATGAATCTTAATGGTGTGTAGGGTGTAACCTTTGAAAAACACCCGTCTAATCCAGTTGTACACGGCAATTTGACTCAAACGAGCTACCGAAAGCCGCGGGGCAGCGCAGCCCGGCGCAGTTACATCCCTGTCCCGCCTCGCCCCGGGGGCTGGCAGCTCCAAACCCGGGCCGGGGCCGGTGGTGGCACCCTGCACACAGGCGTGTCCCGCAGCCCGGCCCTTGTCCTGCACAGCCGCGGGTGCCCGTGTCCCGTGCCCGTGTCCCTGTGCCCGTGTCCCTGCTCTGTGTCACGGCCGGCTGTGTTCGTGTCCCTGCTCTGTGTCACAGCCGCGGGTGGCCGTGTCTCTGCTCCGTGTCACGGCCAGGTGTGTCCGTGTCAGTGCCGGCTGTGCCCGTGTCTCTGTGCTCGTGTCACACCCGGCTGTGCCCGTGTACCTGTGCCCGTGTCCCTGCTCCATGCCATACTGGGCTGTGCCCGTGTCCCTGTGCCCCTGTCCCTGTGTTCGTGTCCCTGCTCCATGCCATACTGGGCTGTGCCCGTGTCCCTGTGCCCGTGTCCCCGTTCCGTGCCCGTGCCAGGCGGGCGGTGCTGCGGAGCCCCGGGCTGTGTCTCTCGATCCCCCCGTGCCCGGGGCACCCCCAGCTGCTGCAGCCTCCCCTCGGCAGCTCCTCCTGCCTGTGCACCTGCAGAGCATCCCCTGGCTGCCTCATCTCGGGCTGTAAACTGCTCTGTAAACTCCCACTCACAAGGGAAAAGCAAAAAGCTTGTACAGACTTTCCCAAAGGGTGAAATGGTTTTGTAAAATTATCAGAAATGCAGTTGGGATCTTTCTTTGCTCTTTTGCTTCCCAAGCACTGAGTACTGATTCTGTGCCAGAGATGATGTAAAACTCCTACTGGGGGGCCTTTTCTATAATGTTCAAAAAGTGATATGTTCTCAGAGCCTGTATGAAATACTGAAAAGCTTCCAATTCTATAAGCAGACAGCCTGCAGAAAGAAAGAACAGCTTAAAACCCAGTGCAGGAACTTATCTATCAGCACCGCTGATGTGACTGGTGTTTAATTAGCATCAGCTTTTCATTTTGCCCCTTTTCATTCTGCAGGTTAACATCACATATCCAGCTGGGACTGTTCTGGTTGGCATTGTCACGGTCACTGCCTGTTCACAGCTAGAAAAAGCTGTCTCTGTTCACTGGGATTTGGGGAGCCAGGTCACACCCCAGATGACAACTGACCTGCAGCAGATGGATTAGAGTGGTTGTACCTTCTAGCAGTAATTACATGCAATTAGAGTGTCTTCCTGGGACAGGAAGCCCCTGACCTTCCAAAGGAGGGCTTGCAGCCTTGATTTGATCCCGTGGTGTCAGTGAGATTCCTGCAGCACTGGAGCCATCCATGAGCACAGCTGTGGGAGCAGGGCTGAGCCTGGCCACGAGGATGGCACCACTGGGCACATTGCTGCAGAAAGTGACTGGTTACCCTCTGTGTTTCATCACTAAAATATGACATAGATGGGAGACACTGCCCTAAGGCACGGCAGAACTGTCAAATTTATCATGACCTATGCAATAATTAATGGTTTCCCTACCTTTCTACCTCTGGGCATGGTGGTGGTGAATAATGACATGAAAGGTCAGTTTAATTTGCTCTTTCATTAAGGAATTGCTGCTTCTATCCTGTGGATTGTAAGGAAAAAAAAATCTTAAAATAGTTGCAAGTATACACTTAAAGAGCAAAAATCAGAAAGCAAATCAATGGCTTACATAATTTTTATTTTAAAAAAAAGTACAACCCTACTGAAGCACACAGTGACCTTGGATATGGCATCATTATAAAGGATTAAAAACTATTAGCAGCTTCTTGCAGTTTGGACTTTTAAGCCAAATAGGGCAATGCCTCTTCCTGATATTCCTACTTCAACATTGTATTAATAATAACACAGTTGACAGTTGCTAAGTTCTCGAAATAAGTTTCTTTGAACAACATAATGCCTTTTGCAGTTCAAATGCCATTCATAGGGTGCTTGCATTTTTTGCAAATGTTTCCTGCTTTAGGACATGAACTGAACAAATAGATAATCAAATGGTGTGGGAGTTCAATACAAGGACTGGCTCTTGACAATTAAAAAGTACTTTTTTTGTTGTGATTGAGCACAAATCCATGTGACAGTTTTTAAATACCTTTTATGTGTTATCCCTCAAGCAGCAGTTTAATTTGTACTTCCAAAGAACATCAGCAAATCTTTCCTGTTTCCTTAGAAAATGCTATTTTTGTGATCTTATTCCTGTAAGCCATACTCATCTTGTTCAGTAATCCCTCAGGTCAAATACAGCAAAAGCAATACTTCCTCTAAGTAAATACCATCATAATGCACTTAGGCATCTTTTTTCATGTTTTAATAACATAAAAGTCTGGCAGAGTTCTGGTTTATTCCAGGCATGTTAAGTTAACAGCCTATTTTGATAGCCTTTTTTGCAATACAAAAGCTTTATGTACATTAATAGCTTAAAACCTCCTTGGACCCTGTTGAGATGGGAATCTCAGGTCAGTGTTTCAGCCTTGCTTGGGTGGATGGAAAAAGGGAGGAAAGGAAGGGGTCTAAGGGGTCAGGAAAAACATTCTGGTATTGCATAATGAGAAATCATCTTCAAACTAAGGTTCTCTTTTCCTTTTTAAGGAATTATTCCCAAGAGTTGTCCTTTCTGCTTTGGCTGCTTGTTAAGGCACTAGATACCAAATGCATTTTGTCCCTCAAAATGATGCCTATAGAAGCAGTTTTGAAACACATTTGAAAAGAGTTCTCACACTGATGTCTGGCAGTTCAGTTCTCTCAAGATGGGTGTTTACTTATAGTACTTCAAAAATAACTGGGAAATGTGGACTTTTAGTTCAGAAAAGAAATTCCAAAGCTGACAACGTGCAGTGTTGATTGTGACAAGCAGACCTGAAATGCTTGTGTGCTGCTTCTTGTGCTGGAGCAGAGCAGGAGTTCATATTGCTAAACACCATTTCTGCTTAGATTTGCTATTTTACATGACAGATCCATGAACAAATCCAATCTCTGCTTACCCTGGGGGTTGGAGGGTGGGTTGGATGCTGGTACCCTGCTGGTACAAGCTTTCTCATCATGCAGTGCCACAGGCTGTGCAGTGCTGCTGGTGAAACAGCACCGGTGGGGAAGGTTGTGCCACTTTAGGTAATTTTATCCTTCACTTTTATTCACTGGACTTTGCTCAGTAATCTAACTGCAGACATTCTCATTAAGCAGAGGAAAATCTACTCCTGTTTTTGTGTCTTGCAAGCAGCTTTGCCTCTGCGTTACCTTTCCTTGTGTGGTATGTGCAGCAGTGTAGTCTTTACTTAGGACATCCTGTCAGAACCAAAGAGAAATTAATTTCTTAAATGTGATTTGGACTGCGAGAGGGGCAGCAAACTCACTAATATTTCAAAGAAACCTCTCTATGAGAGAAGATGTATTGTTTGCTTGTTTTAAAGGAATGCCAGGATGTGTTCCCAACAGCAGACATTATTATTTCCTCTTACAACACGGGGCAATTTTAAAGCCAGTTGGCAGCAAAGATGTATCTTTAGGGCTTCCTGCTGACAAGGAGGGAGCATGCAGGGCATCCAGAGGGCAGGGATGGAACAGTGTGGGAAGGGATATCAGGGAGTGTCACTTAATCATCAACAGCATTTGGTATGAAAATGGTAAAGTTTTGCTAATTGTGTGCCTTTGATAAGTCACTTTCCGCTCCATGTTGTCTCCTGCTCTAAGCTGGATTACTGCATTTATTGGAAGCCAGAGAACAGATTTCTCAGGATGCTTTTTGCCATGTGTCTAGCCTAACTCAGCTCAGCACAGCAAACCTGGAGTCACAGTGGTGGTATGAGCCACTGTGGGATATTTCCTTTTCTGTGCTAGTTTCACTCTGGCCAGAAATAAACACATTGCAACCGAGCGGTATAAAAACAACCCACTGGTTTATCTCATGCATGTGGAAACTCTCCCATTTCCTTTATGAACACTGATCAATACCAGTCTAGAGATATGGCTGGAGGTCTCAGGCCTGTAGGTGTGCTTTCCTGATGGATTTTGCTTTTCTGCAGGTGCCTGTGTTTCTCTTTTCTGCAGGGAAACCTCACCTTTCGTAACCATCTCTTTTCACTACAGAGAGGAGTCTGGACCTTGCCCTGTACCTGGTGCAGGCTCAAGCCCCTGGTGTTGCTTGAGCCATGGGTGGCTGTATGCACTTTGCATCCCACTCTGTCACTGCTAGCTGGGATGAACATGGTCCTACAAAATCTGTTGGCTTTGCTGTAAGCAATTAGTAACATCTTTCCCATGACTTGGGCTATGTGATTAGTAAGTGTCTCAGAAAGCTCCCTGAAACATGAGCCAATTTCTCTTTTAAAACTCTACATTAAAAGTAAAAAAATCATCTTGCACTGCTGAGCAAGATGGTATCAAAAATATAGTTCTTGCTGCCAACCAACAGAGATTTATACCTTACAGCAGAAAGGACACAGACCCTCAGTTTTTGATAAGAACTGCTCAGCTTTTCATCAGTAAAAATTGAGGTGCACAGTGCCAAATAAAATAAGGCCAGCTTCTTAGCTGGTTTAAACTGGATGACCTCCATGTAGTGTCACTTGATCTGCACTGAATTTTACTTGCTGAATTTTGGCTGTAACATGACTCACCATCTCTAACCAAGTAAGACATACAGCAGGATTGCAAAGGATGTCTCTAAAGAGATACGTTGCTATTCTGCTCCTATCCAGTCCTAGATGCCCAGTTCCTGCAGAGAGAAGTAGGACCCTGCTCATACACACATTTATCAGTTTTTTTCCTCCTTTGGAGTCTGTATTTATGTTTAGGGCTTGCTGGTGGAGCATTTGTCCTAGTGGAGTGGGGATTTTATCTGTTTCTTTATTCTGGCAAGCTGTAAACCAAAATTTTAACACTCAGTAAACAAAACTGAGAAGCAGTTCGTTCTCAGTAAAATATTTTTGTGGTACAACAGTGGGAAGTAAAAATGGCATCTCCAAAGCACCATGTTCTTCTTTTGGTGCTTTTAGTAGTTTCAGCACTGCAGTCAGGTAGCTGGGGAAGAAATTTTGGGGTTGCAAAAATTTTAATGCAAACCCCACTGAAATAGTTGTTGGTGATTTTGTCATGCTTCCACTTTCAGTTCCTCTAGAGGAGGCTGAATTGTGAAGAAACACAGAGAGCATTAATCACACTGATATGTACTTTTCAGCTATCTTCTGGCAGCCTTTTGAAAGTCACAGCTAAAAATACTTAAAACACTCCAGGCATAATGGGATTTGAGTTGAGAAAAAGGACAGCATAGAAAGAAGACCCTTAGAACAACGGGTTGTGCTATGGTTGTACTTGCAGAGGTCCCAGCTTAGGTGAGATAACAAAAGGATTGTTCATCTGAACTAGAGGTGCACCTCAACTAAAGGGGAGTCCCATGTTGTACTCTGAAAAAACTGTGGGTTTTGAGGGGCTAATCACTGTGGTGGGAATAGGAATGGACAAACATTTTGGTGATGGGTTTACCTTGGCTGGATGCCAGGTGCTCACCAAGCTGCTCTATCACTGCCCTCCTCAGCAGGACAAGAGGGGGTGCAGGAAAATAAGATGGAAAAAACCCATGGGTCAAGATACAGGCAATTTAATAAAGCAAAAGCAAAGGATGCGCATGGAAGTAAAGAAAAACAAAACATTTATTCTTTACTTCCCATCAGCAGGCAATGTCCAGCCACTTTCCAGGAAGCAGAGCTTTGCTGGACAGAGCAGTTGTTCTGGAAGAGAAAGGTCATAATAATGAATGTCATAGGGGCAGGCAGCAATCAGCATCTCTCAGACTCAGAACACCTCCTGATGCTCTAAGCTTCATAGCCCAAGTCTTAGACTTGAATCAGCAGTTCATTTTAGGATATGAACTATGAAAGCCTAAATAGAAATCAGCAAGTAAATCCATTTTTTTCCCATCTCTGCCTACTATTTTAGTGTTTTACATGATTTCTGCCAGTTGTTCTCCTGAAGATATTAAAAGACTGAAACGTGAGAAAAACATGGGAGGCACAGGCTGTGGTAATAAAATGCATTTCTTCGCTGATTTTACAAGCTGTTGTAAAGTCCCCATGTGACTATATTTACTCACTCCCAAGTCACGTTTTTGTCTAGCATTGAGCAAGAGTGGCCAGAAATAAACCCTACACTAAGCTCTTGTTCCTGCCTCCACTGCATGCAAAAGCACTGACTGAATTTCAGCAGCCAGAAATTCAAACTCTCAGTGATGTCAAAGTGTGACTGGTTTTGCCTCAGCTTTCTCTGCTGTAGAAGATGAAACCTTGGGGAGCTGCTGTGTCTGGGACAGGTGGGACAGCAGGGATAGCCATCAGCTGTGCTGCATCCTTTCAGGGATGCGCTGCTTTCCTCCCAACGTGGCCCTGGCTCTTTGTAAACTGCCCCTGGGGAATGAGCGAGGCGGGCACATTCCCCCGGTCTGCTGTCACCCTGAGGTCGGACTAAGAAGAAAAAGTTTTTATTTTGTGTGTTCTCTAGCTTATATATTCTTAACAAAACGTGATCTTAAGTAACTTATTATATCTATTGGTGTAAGGCAATTAGCGTTAATATAATTTTTACAGTTTTACAGGAATTTTATAAGGCACGTATACACATTTAATACATGCATGTAGTCTAGCTTACAAAAATTTTCATGTATCTTTTCTAATCTGTTCCCATGCTGACGGCTTTATCACCTTCCTTGCCATGGATACACTGGAAAGTCATCAATTTTTATTTCTTCTATTAACTCAGCTTTGCTTGCAAGTCAGCTGTCAAGCCCCTCCATAGCCTCCTGGAGCCTCCAGATTTTTTCCCCATCTAAGATTTATGAATGTATCCATTACTGTTTCTTCTTGGGAGCAGTGCCCTGGTGGAAGGAGCCACGGAGGCACCGAGGGGGCAGCGTCACAGGTCTAGATTGAGTTACCGAGGTAAACAGCAGGGAGTAGAAATCCCAATAAACTGGAATTGCTGGAAATATACCTTCAAATCCTAGTTTGGAGCTTAAATTTTCGCTGGTTTGGGTTCGAACAGGGGCTGGGCGGGTTCAGTCTTGGTTACCTGCCGGAGTTGAACACTGGCATAGCGCTCGGTCCCCAGCATCGCTCTTCATTCCCTCCTGTCCCCAGGCACAGACCGAGGGAGAGGAACAGGTTTTGTTTCACAAGGAGGCAGCTTTGCCATGCTGAAGGGACATGGGGCGGCTGCTCTGCCTGCTCCGAGCCCTGGGGGTGCCTTGCTGCCTACACCTCCCCTCCGAACACCCAATAACTTATATCTGCTCCTCCTACCTTACACCTCTCCTAACACCCTGCCTGTCCAAGGCGGGCCCTGCCCTGGCTGAGACAAAGGTGGCACTAATTACCTTTGTATTAATATACAATAACAGAATTTGGCAAGACCGAAATGATCCCAAACCCAGGCTGCCTCCAGGCCCTCGCAGCTCCCGCTGACCTGCTTGACCCTCGCCCCTGCTCCGGCCCGGGTTTTCCGTCTGGCTGCCGCCCCGGGATGGGCACGGCCCCGCCCGGGATAGCCCCGATCCCGCCCCGGGATGGAGAGCCCGGCCCCGGGATGGAGAGCCCGGCCCCGCAATGGATAGCTCCGCCCCGGGAGGGATAGCCCGGCCCCGGGGTGGATAGTCCCGATTCGGGACGGACGGCCCCGGTTTGGGATGGACAGCCCCGCCCGACGTAGCCCCGCTCCCTCCCCGCGCCGCCGAGGGCAGGTAAGGGCTGCGGGGCTTCGCCGTGCCGGGCACAGCCCCGGTGTGCGGGGAGGGCGGAGCGCAGCCCGGGCCGGTGTCCGTGTCCGTGCCCGTGCCCGTGTGCCGGGTCCGTGTCCGTGTGCCGGGCACAGCCGCCGCCGGGACACAGCGGTGCCTGCCGAGCCTCGCTGGCCGGCCGGGCGGCGCTGGGAGCGGGCGGAGGTGCCGCTGCCCCTGCCCCGGGTGGGTCCGGGACTTCCCCTCCAGGCAGGGTCTGGCCTCGGGGCACCGTGCGCTGGGCACGCGTGGCCCGGCAGCGGTGGGAGTGTGGGACGGAGCTGCACGGAGCAGCTGCCGGGCAGGACAGCGGGCAGGACACGGGGACAGCCTCGGTGCCCGTGGCGGGCGGCAGTGCCGGTGGGGACACGGGTTCCAGTGTGCTCCGTGTGCTCCGCGGCAGCGCTCGGGGTCCGGACGGCGCCCGGCACAGCGGCAGCGCAGCACGGAGCTGGCCGGGCCTTCCCTAGTCCCGCACGGCACGGCTCGGGGCTGGTTCCACCCACCGGGCTGCGTTGACACGGGGCATCGTTCCCCTAGTCTGGCCGGGACTTTGGGCTGTTCAAATCAAAGCGTATCTGATCTTGCATTGATGAATTGCATTATCAAAGCGATTAGTCACAGAGTGGATTTTGTCCCATCTATTAAAATGAAGTTTGTGAGGCAGCTGCTGGTTTTCAGAGAGATCACAGAATCAGAATAGTT